>JAURVB010002458.1:0-15331 GCA_033002965.1 Piper betle | reverse complement strand
AACCTTGAATAAAATAAAATAATTTATCAAATACATCAATATGTTAAATAAAATCAATGCATATCAAATATAATAATAAACATCTAACCAAGCATGATCTCATCTAGTCAATCAGCCTCCTTCGTCCGCAACTCTTTCATTCGCTAATCTCTAGCATCAAGCAACTTGACGAGCTGGCAATCCCTCACGAGATGATGGCCTCGTCCGTTTTATAATTTGTTTCCTTTGTCCACAGATTCCTGCCCCCGTTCATAAAAAGCATGCATTATAGATGAAGGAAAATCCCCAGATTCTGAAACTTCCAAAGTTCCTCCATTCCCTATAGATTGAGACATACAAACTCTACACTTAGTTTTTGTGCACCGACTACAAAACAAACATCAAATTAGCAATATAAAATTCCTTCAATGGTGCACTAGCACACGAAAATGCTAGCACAACTAGTATTAGTCGAAGGTCACCTTCTAATGTTGACAAAAGCTTATGATTAATTTTAACTTATAAGTGCTTACAATCACAACAAGCATCCAAAGTCATGCAGAAAAGAACACACACAGGTCCACCTAAATCCCACAGCTTGATTCCCACACCTATGCCTTGAAAAGAATGCAAAACAGGCCAGGTATGCATGATAGAAAACCCTTACAACAACTAATAGTGGAAAACTACAATATTATGGGAGGTAAATTGCATACTTCCTATATAATCACGTCTTCCAACAAAAGTAAGAAGATGAAAGAAAAAGATAATATTAGAGGAGACAATATACAACAAGCATTCTCTCACCGTCGGGAAGACAAACGCTTGCTTAGTCTTCCCATCATGTTGAGTCTTCACAAATACCACCTTGATCCCTTTCTCCTGCCATAAAAAGTTAAAAATAAATCTCCCAACTAATATCTCCATATATTCCTATTTTTTCCTAGTCCATTATTTATCCTAAAAGCAAAATTAGAAATGAAAATACATGTGAAGCCTTTTTTTGTTGACAAATATACTTGTGAAATGCACAACAAAAGAAGTGTACTCTCCCAAGCAAATAGCCATTTAATTTGCCAATCTAAGATAATTTAGGTGAATCACTTCAACTGACATTCACACCAATTTTTGCATAAATATTTACCTTATCAGCTAAGACCAATGCATGATAAAGCTACGCTGGATTTCCATAAAAATCTTAATAAATACGTTGTATTTTGACAGAGGCATCGACTTCTTTTTTAATCCAAAGAAACACAACACAGTATTGGACTTGATAAAATATTTGCAAATTTACGTAACATCTTAACAGGTCAAATATAATATATGAACAAGATAAATGCATTGATAAAAGAAACTGGGCAAGAAAACTGCCAAAAGTTTATAGAGTAACTAGTCCGGAAGAAGTAAACAAACCTTTTACCTTCGCGTTGACGTCTCCGTAAAACATAAACTAAGAAAAAAACTAAAAGACAAATATATGTATCTGTTAAACATATACGTACCCAGTAGATAGGCTTTCAAGCTTTTTCCCCAATATCCACTTTGACGGAAGATGAACATATGATCATCATATCCCTACACAAAAATAAAACGAGGAATTATAAAGAGAGAACTCGATTAAGAGATCAGAGAAAGACCCTGCATATTATATATGCTATCATGACCGTTGTAGCAGATCGATCTGGAACTATAGCTAGGTGAATAACATATGGAGTGGAGGTTGAATTCGCAGAGAGATGACGCAAGTAGGAGCAAATCAAAACCAGTTTGTTTACTGGCTTAGCTGTAACTCCCACTAGCATCATCTCCCTTGCGAATCAACCGCCTGCTTATGCGATTTCACTCCACCTCTAGATCTGCCTTGATAATAGATAGTAGTCATCATGCCAGTACTATATATATATGCACATATATGCATACATATAATCTTAGGTTGCTGACTATCAAGCTGCTATCTGAAACTTGTTGCCAAAATCAACCTCTGAAACTTGTTGCCAAAATCAACCCTTCTTGGCCCGAGTTATATAGCCGAGCAATCAACCAAAAGGGTGGGTGAATGTGTTTTGTTTGTATATCTTGAACAGTTGAAGGAGTAAGAGCATGTGGATAGGTGTCACGGGAGTGACTGCAGGGTGCCCATGGAGCTAGGGTTTGGCGGTTGTCCCTAGTCTTCCCGAGTCCGGAGTAGGTGGCGGATGCTGCCTGTGTGGTGAAACAACTTACCAAGTGCTGATGCGGGTTATAGTTGCAGGCAAGGAAGGGCCGAGGTTGAACGAAGGAACGAGACTTGGTGCTGGGAAGTGTAGCAGGTGCGTCGGCAGCATGTGCTAGCATGGCGCTACATGGTGCCAAGGAAACCTCAAGTTTGTTCGAGGGCAGTTGCATGACCAGCAGCTGTGGACGAGCAGTGCCGAGCATGGGTGGAGCGAGGTCGGAACAATGACCGAGTGTGCCTGTGTGGAGTGCCGAGCATGTGCGTGATTTGGGTAGAGCAGTGTCGAGACCCATGGTCGGGCGCGATCAGCGTGATCAAGTGGCGCGGCGAAGTCTGGTGGCAGCCTGGAGCGAGCAGCGTACCGAGTGGGTTCGGTGCGTGCGCGCTGCAGCGTGCCGAGGGTTGGGTCGCTCCAACTAGCGGCACTGGCGAGCAGCATGCACGGGCGTCGTCCAGCACGCGAGCGCGAGCACGGTGCAGTTTGTGCGCGCGCGTTTGCGGGCGAGCGGGCGATGGGCACGACCGGGAGCGAGCGATGCGTGCAGAGGTTGATGCACGAGCGAGCCGATAGCAGTACCGGTATTCAGACATGGTAGCGAGCCAGGCGGGTCGGTGAACCATGTTGCGGTACTTGGGTGCGCACAAGGGGCTAGGACTTGGCATGAGGGGTTGATCGGGACTTGGCTCAGGAGGTCGAACCAGGAAGGTGAGACCAAAAAGCGGCATGTTTATCTACATCAGTGGATTGCATGCTTATCTGCAATGGTGGACGCCAGAGTTGCAGATAGAGTTGAGGAAGATATGGTGAATATATGATCTTCGCCATGGCCAATGGGAGTTCGACAATGACTCATTGGTGATAAAGTTCAACACAGCCTTGGAGATAAACACAAGCAAACCTGGACGTGATGTTGGGGTTGTGGAAGATCTCCAGAGGATATGGGAATATCCAGCAGCAACTAACTCGGGTATTTGATGAGGACGCTTCAGAAAATACATAAGGCACAAAGCAGTTGTGGAAGCAACGGTGAATTCCAGAGTACGTGAGTTCGTTGTGGAGGGGAACAACTTGATCGGGCAAGGAGACCTCTAGGTGCTGCTGCAGACTATTCGTGGAGTTCGGATAGGGGCATCTGGTGAACGACGGCTGGTGGCATTGGTCCTGAGTCTGCCTTTAGGATCACGTGTCTGGTTGTTGCAATCCCGTGTTGCATTTTGAGTGTGCATGTAATTGGGTTGATCAGGGGATCGACCTAGGGATTGTGAGTTGGTCTCTTGCAGGGGGTGAGAGGCTAAGTCGTGGGGTTGCATGTCCACGACCAGCAAGTAGTCAAGGTGAGCGATTACTTGTATATCCTTTGTTTACGGTTGAAATAAAGGTTGGGTGGATTCCCGTAATTAGTAGTGTGATTGTCGAATTTGGTAACCAGGCACTGGACTGTGATTCCGAGTCTAGTGTGTGTCGGGAGTGGGTGACCGATACTTGGGGCGAACATACTACGGGTAATACTTGGAACGTCGACAGCCAATCAATGAAAGAGTATAATGTTATGTTTATGTCATGGTGCTAACTTCACCACCGGAACGTCAACAATTTAGCCTTCATCTTGGTTGGCTTACCTACATAAAACAGACTTTTTAATTATTTATATGGGTTGTACTGAGATATATATTCATGATTCATATAGTTTGTCATTGGATTTATAGCACGTACTAATTTCAGATAATTGCATTAAGCTCATATATAAGTTGATTAATATATTTATCGGTAGTTTAACGCATCCAAGTCAAATATTGTTTGCGAGTGTCGACTCCTCCGAATACACCGCGCCAGATGAAACCTGATACCTACGTCATTGCGGTGACTACCCAACGGAGGGGCGAGGCAAATGGTGGTGGCGGCGGTCGGCGACTAGATGATTGTCACGAACGGGATCTAAGAAATGTTCGTACAAATAAAAGGAGTTTGAATATATATTGATGTCGCTTGCAACTCATATTAAAATTTATCCAACACTCAAATGTTACGACCAAACCACACGGCTTAATATTACAGCCAACTTACATTAAGAAAAAAATAAGGGCATATTGACATATGTCGCATATCCCTTATCATACGCCATAAAGGGGCTCCACTTTACACTGATCTTCCAATTGTTTGATCTGGGTATTCTAACAATCATTATTTGCAACATCAATATTACATTAGCGTAGGTATATATTAAATAAGCGATAAAGGTGCTTATGAATGACATTTTTTTACCATTCTTTTGACAAATTTAGCGTGGCCTAAGAAAAGGCCATCTCCGCTCAAAGCTAATTGGGATATTTACATTTTGATAATGATAATTAGTAGTAGTACGTACTAGCGTCTCTTGTCACTTCCTGCGTTCTGCTAACGAAAGCATGCATAAATGTAGCCGCCGACATGAAGCAATACCAGCTGCATAATGTGACATACATTAAATTGATTATCAATGCACTTATCTTCAATAATGCTGTTCATGGAAACGATATAATTATATGAATCCCACTTTCAATGGTAGGCACTAATATTTTGTATTTGTCTGTTGAACAATAAGAATTATAAAACATTGCAAAATCATTTGATGGACATTCCATGAATTGTAACATTAGTTTTTGGTTGTGAAATTAAGCAAGTGATCATTTTGAACAATAACGA
The DNA here is from genome assembly GCA_033002965.1 of Piper betle. NCBI lineage: Eukaryota > Viridiplantae > Streptophyta > Magnoliopsida > Piperales > Piperaceae > Piper > Piper betle. Next base: position 10,451 of record JAURVB010002458.1, on the reverse strand, counting down.
TTATGATATATATATATATATATATATATATATTATATATATATTATTTATATATTTATATATATATATATATATATTATTTATATATATATAGACACACACACACACACAAACAGATTACTATTAAGAAAAATTAAATCTTAGTTGCATAAACATATAAGCTACATATTCACATAAGTTGCCGGCCTTCACACTTAATGTGCATATTTTGTTATAATATATTTATCAAATCAACGAAAAATTATTTGCCCTAAAAAATTATGTATTTATAGTTGCCATGTGTTGGTCTGATAGATTAGGAGAGAAAGAAAAAGAAAATGATGTAAGAAAGAATAAAACAAAAATGAAAATTTCCTCTCATTTTCTCTTGTGTTTGGAGAAAAAGAAAAGAAATTTTTTAAAGCACCATTCTTACTTTCCTCATTTCTTTACATTTTTCACAGGAAAATGATATGTTAAGAAGCTTTCTACCATGATGGAAAACTTTTTTTTCACATTTTTTCCAACCAAACAAGTAAAATATAACACTAGTAGAAAATTTTCAATCAATGACCGCACTTGCGGTCGCTGATGACCCAAAATCCAGTCGCTATAGTTTTTTTGTGACTCGACTAGAAATAGTGGTTGCAGAAGATGGAGTTGCTAATGACTTTTGCGACCGAAAAAGTTTTCAGTCGCAAAATTTAAAACTGGAAAAAACTGACGGGCTCAAATTTTGTGACCACAAATCCTGTTGCAAAAACCATAGCAAATGTGGTTACAAAACGGATTTTCGGTTGTAAAACCTGTCTCAATGTGGTTGCAAATGGTTGCAAAGTTGCCATAAATGAAGAAAACAGGAAAATTTTTATTTTATTTTATTTTGTAATTCCTTATTAAACTTAATATATTAACTAATAACAAAAAAATTAAATATCACATAACAAATCATAATATTATAAATTGGATCATTAATAAACTAAAATAAATTATCAAATACATCAATATGTTCAATAAAATCAATACATGTAAAATACAATAATAAACATCTCACGAAGCATGATTTCATCTCATCTATCAGCCTCCCGCGTCCACCACTCTTTCGTTCACTAATCTCTCGCATCAAGTGACTCGACAAGCGGGCAATACCTCACGGGATGAAGGCCATATCTGTTTTATAATTTGTTTCCTTTGTTCATGCATTATAGATGAAGGAAAATCATCAGATTCGGAACTTCCAAAGTACCTCCATTCCCTATAGATTGAGACATACAAACTCTACACTTAGTTTTCGTGACCGTCTACAAAACAAACATAAAATTAGCAATATAAAATTCCTTCAATGGTGCCCAAGCACACGAAAATGCTAGCACAACTTGAATTAGTCGAAGGTCACCTTCTAATGTTGACAGAAACTTACGATTAATTTTAAATTATAAGTGCTTACAATCATAACAAGCATCCAAAATCATGCAGAAAAGAACACACACAGGTCAACCTAAATCCCACAGCTTGATTCCCTAACCTATACCTTGAAAAGAAATGCAAATCAGGCCAGGCATGCATGATGGAAAACCCTTACAACAACTAATAGTGGAAAACTACAATATTATGGGAGTTAAATTGCATACTCCCTATATAATCACCTCTTTCAACATAAGTAAGAAGATGAAAGAAAAAGATAATATTAAAGGAGACAATATACAACAAGCATTCTCTTACTGTCAGTCAGGGTCGAAGAAAAACACTTGCTTAGTCTTCCCATCAGGTTGGGTCTTCACAAATACCACCTTCATCCCTTTCTCCTGCCATACAAAGTTAAAAATCAATCTCCCAATTAATATCTCCATATAATCCTATTTTTTCCTAGTCCATTATTTAACCTAAAAGTAAAATTAGAAATGAATATACATGTGACGCCTTTTTTTGTTGACAAATATACTTGTGAAATGCACAGCAAAAGAAGTGTACTCTCCCAAGCAGATAGCCATTTTAATTTGACAATCTAAGATAATTTAGGTGAATCACTTCAACTGACATTCACACCAATTTTTGCATAAATGTTTACCTTATCAGCTAAGACCAATGCATGATAAAGCTACGCAGAAAATGTGGGATTTCCATAAAAATCTTAATAAATAGATCGTATTTTCACAAAGGCATCGACTTCTTTTTTAATCCAAAGAAAGACAACACAGTAATGGATTCGATAAAATATTTGCTAATTTACGTAACATCTTAACGGGTCAAATGTAATATATAAACAAGATAATAACATTGATAAACGAAACTGGGCAAGAAAACTGCAATAAGTTTATAGAGTAACTATTCCGGAAGAAGTAACAAACCTTTTACCTTCGCATTGACGTCTCCGTAAAACTGAAACTAAGAAGAAAACTAAAAGACAAATATATGTATCTATTAAACAACAGTAGCAAAAGCATGATGCAATCAAATCACGACACAAATTAACCCACATACAATTAACAGATACCACGTAAAGGGAAAAATCAAGAAAGTATAAGGAGGGAATGATCAATCTAATTCACCGACCAGATTGCTACCGGATTTGTGGCCGCAAAAGTATATATACTGGTGTCGGCATATCCTTCTTGGAGACTTTTTAAGGTTTTCAAAATTATTTTATGGGCTATATTTTCTTCAACAGTAGTATAGCTCACGGTAATCTTAAGAATACATCATAGATTGTCGTGGCAAAAGTGAAATTTATTCCTAGTGAACTAGATGAAAATACATGTTTAAAATTTAGAAAATACAAATTACCAAGCCAATATTCTGATCTCACTAAGTATATGTACTTTATTTGTCATCTTCTTCATCATTCAGCTCTCCTGCAAAAATATCATTCACCGTACCCAGTAGATAGGCTTTCAAGCTTTGTCACCAATATCCACCTTGACAGAAGATGATCATATGATCATCACATCCCTAAACAAAAATAAAACAAGGAGGAATTATAAAGAGAGAACTCGATTAAGAGATCAGAGAAAGACCCTGCATATTATATATGCTATCATGACCATTGTAGCAGATCGATCTGGAACTGTAGCTAGGTGAATAACATATAGAGTGGCGGTTGAATTCGCAGAGAGATGACGCAAGTAGGAGCAAATCAAAACCAGGTTGTTTGCTGGGTTAGCAGTAACTCCCACTAGCATCATCTCCCTTGCGAATCAACCGCCCTCTTTATGCGATGTCACTCCACCTCTAGATCTGTCTTGATAGTATATAGTACTCATCATGCCAGTACTATATATATATGCACATATATTCATACATATAATCTTAGGTAGCTAACTATCAAGCTGCTATCTGAAACTTGTTGCCAAAATCAACCTCTGAAACTTGTTGCCAAGATCAACCCTTCTTGGCCCAAGTTATATAGCCGAGCAATCAATGAAAAGGGTGGGTGAATGTGTTTTGTTTGTATATGTTGAACAGTTGAAGGAGTAAGAGCATGTGGATAGGGCTGTCGACAGCCAATCAATCAAAGAGTACAATGTCATGTTTACGTCATGGTGATAACTTCACCACAGGAACGTCAACAATTTAGCCTTCATCTTGGTTGGCTTAACTACAGAAAACAGACTTTTTAAATTATTTATATGGGTTATACTGAGATATATATTCATGATTCATATAGTTTGTCACTGGATTTATAGCACGTACTAATTTCAGATAATTGCATAAAGCTTATATATAAGTTGAGTAATAAATTTATCGTTAGTTTAACGCTTCCAAGTCAAATATTGTCTGCGAGTGTCGACTCCCCCGAATACACGGCGCCAGATGAAGACTGATACCTACATCATTGAATTATACAGTATTATGTTATATTATGTTAGTATACCTGTGATGTGTATATATATGTGTGGCTTCGTGACATCATTATCGACTACCTCATCGTGCAACCTGGACATACGAAAACAATTATATATTATGCATATTGGTTCATAATATATTACACTACTCATCAATATTATACACTACCGATAATTGGCAGCTGGGCCACTGGCCTTCTTAAAGGGCAAAATTAAAATACTCACGAGAGGGGAATTTAATTAAATGATATACTGTGAGAAATAAAACCAGATATGAAATATAAATATACTTGATACTAATCGTTTTAAAAGACATGCTAGTTTTATTCACCAAAATGGGACAATAAAATCAATTGATGATCTCAAAAAATATAAAAATAAAATAATCGAGTTCTAACTCGAATAACATGCTCTAAACCTAATAACTTGCCCAAAACTAATAAATATTGCGCCCTAACGCAGTAAACAACTTAAAATTAATTTTGTGATCCACTATATATTAAAAAAATTTGTCATACTCTTATATATTTTGATAACTCTTTTTTTATTGCATTCATCATGTTGTGTGTAAATACAGCAAAGCTTTGTCCTCTTAGAATTCGAAAATAAATCGATGCCCGTATTGATGACATAATCAAGAACGGCTAACCTCTCATTAAGAACATTTAAATTAGTGGCAGAACTTCAATCTTGCTCTCATCAAACCAGTTTCTTTTATGATTTGTTATTTTAGTATTAACGAACATGTAAAGTTCTAATGAATTCAAACAATTCTTTTAATCAAACATATCAGATCCAACCTAGCTATTATGCTTACAAGAGTTTTTTTCCTCCCAGAAAAATTTGTAAAAGCGCAATTGAATGAGCAAAAAAAAAGGTTATCATATAAGAGTATGACAATTTTTTTTAATATAATGGGTCGCAGAATTAATTTAAGGTCTTTTACCGTATTAGGATGCATTATTTATTAGTTTTGGGTAGGTTAATAGGTTTAGAGCATGTTATTCGAGTTAGAACTCGATCATTTTATTTTATAGTATTTTACTATATTTTTTTATATTTTACACGATGTATTTTATAATATTGGCCCGAGTTAAGTATAAAGTATAAAGTTTTATATATCATCATTTGTGCTCTATTACATGATAGGGACAATTCATTAATACAAGTCCACAAAATTAAGGTTTAGCACAATTTTACTTAGTTGATACTATATAATCCAATTTAACATTTGAAGCATCTTTAGAGTATATAATCATTATCACCAATGGAAAAAATAGAGCTCTAACCTACCTCAACACGAGACCCCTGCATAAAAGAGGCATAGAACTCCTACTTATATGAAATCCTTTAGGTAAAAGAGGCATAGACAAACTTTGTTGTGAGTCAATACATATATCAATATCAACATTAAGTCCACTAGGAAGAGGAGGCAAAGAAAAACCATCAGACGTAGTAGCACACGATCCAATTGCAATTGCATTGTTTGACATATTGGTATTGGTTGTTCCTTCATTTGTTGTTGTATTCAATTTGCTGCCACTTTTATTTGCTAGAAATACCTCTTCGTCTTTATCATCACTCTTGTCCACATTGGTATCAAAAAACCATCCTACATAGAAAAAAATCATACCCTATATATTTCAATTTTAAAAAGTTTACACATAAAATCTTAAATGTTATGTTAAATTTGGTTAAACTTACCGATGGTGAATGATTGTCTTATTCTCAAACCCACTTATCTAATGAGTCTTCTAGCATCAAATGTTCACTAACTACATCATATTTATGCCTCCATCTCAACTCCTTTTCTTTTAGCCGCATGTTATAATGAACATATAGAAGATCATTCACTCTCTTCCTTATAAGTCGATTTCTTTTTATTTTGTATGTACTTGGTCAAAAGTATTCTAATTACGTTCACAACGTGATGATGAAGAAGTTTGACAAAGTATTCTAATAGCTATCTTTTGTAGTTCAGTGGTTGTATATTAGTTTTGTGATTTTTTCTGCATTAACAATGCATGTTCCAACTTTATTGATTTTTGTAAAGTCTTTAAGCATTAAGTTTATACAATGGGCAGCACATGGAGTCCAAAATAGATGTGGTTTTTATATTCTAGGTCCTGGCAATTTTGTATGCCGAAACATTATCGGTAATGACTTACAAAGTTCAAAATAAAACAATGAGTTTGACATATCCAACCAATGTGAAAATAAATAATTAGGATAAAAAGACAATTCATGTAACATAGAATACCTACACAAAGTTTTCCTCCCCAACTTCTTCTATTACTTTGTCCAGTAAATTAAACAAATAATTGGCATCCTTTTTTGGTTTGAAGAATCAACTGATCCAAGGAAATACATTCCTCTTGGGAAATAAACTAGAAAATTGAATATAGTTATACTAGATTGATTGGTCCACCCATCAGACATAATAGAATAACCTGTTGTCTTCCAAAAACATTTATATCCTCTTAGGTAACATTTATAAAAATTATTTCACCAGTAAGAAGTTTACCTGATAAAGAACCTCTTCCTGGAGGTTTGATCCTTTAATCATCGTATCTACTTATCACATCAATCACTTTATGAAAGTAGGGTGACTCAACAATATGGAAAGGAATTGCACAATGATAGAAGAATCGAGTAATGACTATGTGCAATTGTTCTTTTGTTTTCTTTTTTACTAATGTAGAAATTCTTATTTACTTTGATTTACTTTTCTTCTCACTTTCAACAAAAGATGTCTTCCTCTTCCCAGTAGACTTAGAGGACCCAATTTTTTTTTTGTTTTGCTCTGAAACTTTAATTTCTTCCTTATTTGACTCATTCAAACCATATGACCTTATTTCTTATATAATCTTTTCTCTCTTTTTTTGGCCTTTTTTCTAGACCTTTGAAATAGTCTTTTATTTTTTTTGTTAATCTGTTTCAGGAACTTTCTTACAAGGAGCAATATTTCCTTTGAGTCCAACAATAAGTTGCTTGAAGCAATATACCCCTCCACTTATGATTTTATTACAAAAGCTACAGCCTACTTGCTTATTAGATGCCTCAAATGGTGTGCCATATTCCCAACCAATATTTATTTTCCCTATGAATAACCAAAACTTTGGTTATTTAACACTTTCAATCAATAAGAAATTTGATATAAATTAACAATTTCACAATAGTCACAAGATACAAGTTGCAAGCATAATAATTGATACACAAACATAATTAAAAATCGATAATGCATAACCATCACAGGATACTAAATGTTATAGAGAGCGAAGAATTTATAACTGATCCCATGGTCGTCCACAAGGCTTCGGTGTCATGCTTCCAGACAATGAGAACACCAAAAAGAATAGATACATTCCATTCACTCTACTAACACAATAGGACATCAGTTCGGAGTGAGAATCTCATGGACTAAGTTTTTCATATCAAGGCAGGGAAAGCAAAAACTCATAAAACTCATGATCAATTTAACATTTTTGTATCTCCACCTTCCCACCTCAAGACTAAATCATCACCAAGAATCACAAAAAATGAGCTTATCCTGCTTCATCAGTTCATTCCCATCTTGTCTATATTCTAACATTTACAGTTCCAAGAATTGAGTCAGAAGAAAACATAACAAGAGAAAAATGAGACAATTGTTCGGCCAAAATTTGTGGACAATTTAGCATTACATTTTCAACTATCAACTTTTTATTCTTCAGCCACACTTTTTCACCATAAAGACTAATTCCGCACCTAGAATCACAAAAAATGAGCATTAATTCTTTGTTTTACATCTCCTATTTTGTCATTTCATTCCCACCATGTTCACAATCTAATGTTTTACAATTCAATTATTCAGTGTTTTTTTTTTGCACTGAACAAGAAAATGAGAACTTCTAAACCAAAATTAATAAAATGAAAGCATTCCAAAAAATATGACCATGCATTATTTTTCTCTCCAAATCCATATTAACATCAACAGACAATACCATCAACGATGGCATAAAGAGTAATAAGAAATGAACACCCACCGATTTATTGACAACATAAGAGAACTAACGTGTTTTGTCAATTTATTCCGACTTTGCTCACAATCAAACTACGGTTTCAAAAAATAATTGAGACAACATATAGCTAAAATTACAGATAAATTAAACATGTTTTTTTTGTGATAGATGAAGCACATATGCAATGATTACCCAAAGGAGGGACGAGGCATATGGCAGTGGCCACAGAGGCGACTGATTAGTTTACTGTCAATGGAGGTGACTGATCGGCGGAGGCGGCGACTACCCAAGGGAAGGACGAGGGCAACCAGCGGCGACTACCTAAGGAAGCGACGAAGCAAACAGCTGTAGTAGCGGTCGGCAACTAGACGTTCGTCAAGAGCGGGATCTAAGAAATAATTATACAAATAAAAAGAGTTTGAATATATTTTAATTTTGCTTGTAACTCATATTAAAATTTATGCAAGATTTAAATATTATGACCAAACCACACAGCTTAATATTACAGCCAACTTACATTAAGAAAAATAAGGGCATATGCAATTGACATATGTCACATATCCCTTATCATACGCCATAAAGGTGCTCGGCTTCACACTGATCTTCCGATTTTTTTATCTTGGGTCACAATCATCATTTGCAACATCAATATTACATTAACGTAGTTATATATTAAACAAGCCATAAAGGTGCTTACGAACGACAATTTTTTACTATTCTTTTGACAAATTTAGCGTGGCCCAAGAAGAGGCCATCTTCGCTCAAAGCTAATTGGGATATTTAGATTTTGATAACGATAATTAGCAGTAGTACTTACTAGCGTCTCTTGTCACTTCCTGCGTTCTGCTAACGAAAGCATGCATGCGTGTAGCCGCCAACACGAGGTAGTGCCAGCTGCAAAATGTGACAGACATTAAATTGATTATCAGTGCACTTATCTTCAATAATGTTCATGAAAACGAAATAATTATATGAATCCCGGGCACTAATATTTTGTATTTGTCTTATGAATAATAAGAATTATAAAACATTGCAAAATCTTTTGATGGGCAATCCATGAATTGTAACATTTTTGTTGGTTGTGAAATTAAGCAAGTGATCATTTTGAACAATAACAATTATCATATATATATATATATATATATATATATATATATATATATATATATCACACATTAAAATGAGCTTTATAAGTTATAATTAAACATGTAAGTTATAAACTTTTAAAAAATTAAGTACCATTTAAGAGAGTAAGGTATTAATAATAACAAATTTGTACCTTTTTCAGGTAAATAAGCTCATGTGATGCATTGTTAAATGTATGCCAAGTGGCACGGATCTCAAATAATTAACGAATTTTCAGTTCCGCATCTTTCAAAGCTAGTCGGATCAAGCTACATACTCACATAAGTCCCTGGCCTTCACACTTAATGTACATATTTTGTTATAATATATTAATCAAATCTACAAAAAAATGATTTACACTAAAAAATTATCTGTTTATAGTTGCCATGTGTTGGTTTGATAGATTAGGAGAGAAAGAAAAGAAAATGATGTAAGAAAGAAAAAATCAAAAGTGAAAATTTCCTCTCATTTTCTCACGTGTATTTGGAGATAAAGAAAGAAAATTTTAAAGCATCATTCTTATTTTCTTTATTTTTTTACATTTTTTATAAGAAAATGGCTTGTGAAGAAGCTTTCTACTGTGATGGAAAACATTTTTTTCACATTTTTTTCAGACCAAATAAGTAAAATTTAACACTACAACAACCGCACTTGTGGTCGTTGATGCCCCAAAATCTAGTCACTACAGTTTTTCCGATTGGATTGAAAATAGTGGTCGCATAAGATGGAGTTGCAAATGAATTTGGCGACCAAAAATATTTTTGGTCTCAAAATGTAAAACCGAAAAATTTGACACTTTATAGTTGCAAATTTTGTGACCGCAAACGCGGTCACAAAATGTTTGCCACCAATAGTGAATCGCAAATACCGTCGCAAATGTGGTTGTAAGACAAATTTTCCGTCGCAAAGCCCGTCTCAATACGATGGCTAATGGTCGGAAAGCCACCACAAATGAAGAAAATAAGAAAAAATTATTTTATTTTATTTTGTAATTCCTTGTTAAAAAAATAAATTAACTAATAACACAAAAAATTAAATATCACATAACAAATCATAATATCATAAATTGAACCTTAAATAAAATAAAATACTTTATAAAATACATCAATAAGTTAAATAAAATCAAAACATATCATATATAATAATAAACATCTTACAAAGCATGATCCCATCTCCTCTATCAACCTCCCGCGTCCACCACTCTTTTGTTTGCTAATCTCTCGCATCAAGCGACTCGACGAGCCGGCAATCCGTCACGAGATGAAGGCCATGCCCGCTTTATAATTCGTTTCCTTTATCCACAGATTCCATAAAGAGCATACATTTTAGATGTAGGAAAATCCTCAGATTCGGAACTTCCAAAGTTCCCCCATTACCTATAGATTGAGACATACAAACTCTACACTTAGTTTTTGTGACCGACTACAAAACAAACAGCAAATTAGCAATATAAAATTCCTTCAATGGTGCACAAGCACACGAAAATGCTAGCACAACTTGAATT
>JAURVB010002457.1:0-13716 GCA_033002965.1 Piper betle | reverse complement strand
AAGGTGCTTATGAATGACATTTTTTTACTATTCTTTTGACAAATTTAGCGTGGCCTAAGAAGAGGCCATCTTCGCTCAAAGCTAATTGGGATATTTACATTTTGATAATGATAATTAGAAGTACGTACTAGCGTCTGTTGTCACTTGCTGCATTCTGCTAACGAAAGCATGCATGTATGTTGCCGCCGACAGGAGGCAATGCCAGCTGCATAATGTGACATACATTAAATTGATTATCAATGCACTTATCTTCAATAATACTGTTCATGAAAACGTTATAATTATATAATTTATATATATATATATATCACACACATTAAAGGTGAGCTTTATAAATTATAATTAACCGTGTAAGTAATAAAATTTTAAAAACTTAAAGCACCATTTGAAGAGAGTAAGGTATTAGTAATAATAAATTTGTCCCTTTGTTTAGTTAAATAAGCTCATATGATGCCTTGTTAAATGTATACTAAGTGGCACGGATCTCAAATAATTAACGAATTTTCAGTTCCGCATCTTTCACTGCTAGTCGGATCAAGCTACATGCTTACGTAAGTCCCTGGCCTTCACATTTAATGTACATATTTTGTTATAATATATTAATCAAATCTACAAAAAATGATTTACACTAAAAAATTATCTTTTTTTAGTTGCCATGTGGTGGTTTGATAGATTAGGAGAGAAAGAAAACGAAAATGATATAAGAAAGAAAAAATCAAAAGTGAAATTTTCCTCTCATTTTCTCACGTGTATTTGGAGATAAAGAAAAGAAAATTTTTAAAGCATCATTCTTACTTTCTTCGTTTCTTTACATTTTTTATAGGAAAATGACTTGTGAAGAAGCTTTCTACCATGATCGGAAATATATTTTTTCACATTTTTTTCCGACCAAATAAGTAAAATATAACACTACAACGACCGCACTTGCGGTCGTGGATTTCTCAAAATCTAGTCGCTAAAGTTTTTTTGACCAGATTGGAATTAGTGGTCATGGAAGATAGAGTTGCAAATGAATTTGGTGACCAAAATTTTCGGTCACAAAATTTAAAATCGGAAAAAATTGATACTTTATAATTTAAAATTTTGTGACCGCAAACACATCCGAAAAAATGTTTGCCACCAGCAGTGCAATCGCAAATATCATCACAAATGTCGTGGCAAAACAAATTTTTAGTCGCGAAACCGGTCTCAATGCGATTGCAAATGGTCGGAAAGTCACCACAAATGAAGAAAACAGGAAAAACTTATTTTATTTTATTTTGTAATTCCTTGTTAAAAATAATAAATTAACTAATAACACAAAAAATTAAATATCACATAACAAATCATAATATCATAAATTGAACCTTAAATAAAATAAAATAATTTATCAAATACATCAATATGTTAAATAAAATCAAAACATATCAAATATAATAATAACATCTGACAAAGCATGATCCCATCTCGTCGTCTATCAGCCTCCCACGTCCACCACTCTTTCGTTCACTAATCTCTCACATCAAGCGACTCGACGAGCCGGCAATCCCGACGGGACGAAGGCCATGCCCGTTTTATAATTTGTTTCCTTTGTCCACAGATTCCATAAAGAGCATACATTATAGATGTAGGAAAATCGTCAGATTCGGAACTTCCAAAGTTCCCCCATTCCCTATAGATTGAGACATACAAACTCTACACTTAGTTTTTGTGACCGACTACAAAACAAACATCAAATTAGTAATATAAAATTCCTTCAATGGTGCCCAAGCACACGAAAATGCTAGCACAACTTGAATTAGTCGAAGGTCACCTTCTAATGTTGACAGAAACTTATGATTAATTTTAACTTATAAGTGCTCACAATCACAACAAACATCCAAAATCATGTAGAAAAGAACACACACAGGTCCACCTAAATCCCCCAGCTTGATCCCCAAACCTATACCTTGAAAAGAATGCAAAACAGGCCAGGTATGCATGAAAGAAAACCCTTGCAATAACTAATAGTGGAAAACTACAATATTATGGGAGTTAAATTGCATACTGCCTACATAATTACCTCTTCCAACATAAGTAAGAAGATGAAAGAAAAAGATAATATTAAAGGAGACAATATGCAACAAGCATTCTCTTACTGTCAGGGTCGAAGATAAACACTTGCTTAGTCTTCCCATCAGGTTGGGTCTTCACAAATACCACCTTCATCCCTTTCTCCTTCCATACAAAGTTAAAAATCAATCTCCCAATTAATATCTCCATATATTTCTACTTTTCCCTAGTCCATTATTTAACCTAAAAGCAAAATTAGAAATGAATATACATGTGACGCCGTTTTTGGTTGACAAATATACTTGTGAAATGCACAGCAAAAGAAGTGTACTCTCTCAAGCAGATAGCCATTTTAATTTGCCAATCTAAGATAATTTAGGTGAATCACTTCCACTGACATTCACACCAATGTTTGCATAAATATTTACCTCATCAGCTAAGACCAATGCATGATAAAGCTACGCAGAAAATGTTGGATTTCCATAAAAATTTTAATAAATACATCGTATTTTCACAGAGGCATCGACTTCTTTTTTAATCCAAAGAAAGACAACACAGTATTGGACTTGACAAAATATTTGCTGATTTGCGTAACATCTTCACCGGTCAAATGTAATATATGAACAAGATAATAACATTGATAACAGAAACTGGGCAAGAAAACTGCAATAAGTTTATAGAGTAACTAGTCCGGAAGAAGTAAACAAACCTTTTACCTTCTCATTGACGTCTCCGTAAAACTGAAACTAAGAAGAAAACCAAAAGACAAATATATGTATCTATTAAACAACAGTAGCAAAAGCAGGATGCAATCATATCATGACACAAATTAACCCACATACAATTAACAGATACCACGTAAAGGGAAAAATCAAGAAAGTATAAGGAGGGAATGATCAATCTAATTCACCGACCAGATTGCCACCGGATTTGTGGTCGCAAAAGGTTTCTAATTTTTAGTGACTGCTGTCAGCGACCAAAAAAGTGCACATTATCATATTTTCATTTTTTTCTCTCATAATCAAGCAGGCTTAGGGAGAAGTAAAATTGGCAAAATAATTTTGATAATTATAGAAAAATATTTTAAATAAACAGAGCAATATTATCTACGAATTAAATTGGAGTGGGCATATCCTTCTTGGAGACTTTTTAAGGTTTTCAAAATTATTTTGTGGGATATATTTTCTTCAACAGTAGTCTAGCTCACGGTAATCTTAAGAATACTTCATAGATTGTCGTGGGCAAAAGTGAAATTTATTTGTAGTGAACTAGATGAAAATACATGTTTAAAATTCAGAAAATACAAATTACCAAGCCAATATTCTGATCTCACTAAGTATATGTACTTCATTTGTCATCTTCTTCATCATTCAGCTCTCCTGCAAAAATATCATTCACCGTACCCAGTAGATAGGCTTTCAAGCTTTGTCACCAATATCCACCTTGACAGAAGATCATCATATGATCATCACATCCCTAAACAAAAATAAAACAAGGAGGAATTATAAAGAGAGAACTCGATTAAGAGATCAGAGAAAGACCCTGCATATTATATATGCTATCATGACCATTGTAGCAGATCGATCTGGAACTGTAGCTAGGTGAATAACATATAGAGTGGCGGTTGAATTCGCAGAGAGATGACGCAAGTAGGAGCAAATCAAAACCAGGTTGTTTGCTGGGTTAGCGGTAACTCCCACTAGCATCATCTCCCCTGCGAATCAACCGCCTGCTTATGCGATTTCACTCCACCTCTAGATCTGTCTTGATAATATATAGTACTCATCATGCCAGTACTATATATATATATATATGCACATATATGCATACATATAATCTTAGATAGCCAACTATCAAGCTGCTATCTGAAACTTGTTGCCAAAATCAACCTCTGAAACTTGTTGCCAAGATCAACCCTTCTTGGCCCAAGTTATATAGCCGAGCAATCAACCAAAAGGGTGGGTGAATGTGTTTTGTTTGTACATATGTTGAACAGTTGAAGGAGTAAGAGCATGTGGATAGGGCTGTCGACAGCCAATCAATCAAAGAGTACAATGTCATGTTTATGTCATGGTGCTAACTTCACCACAGGAACGTCAACACGAACGACGTTTCAATAATTTAGCCTTCATCTTGTTTGGCTTACCTACATAAAACAGACTTTTTAATTATTTATATAGGTTATACTGAGATATATATTCATGATTCATATAGTTTGTCATTGGATTTATAGCACGTACTAATTTCAGATAATTGCATAAAGCTTATATATAAGTTGATTAATATATTTATCGGTAGTTTAACGCATCCAAGTCAAATGTAATCTGCGAGTGTCGACTGCCCCGAACACACCGCGCCAGATGAAACCTGATACACGTCATTGATGTTAGTATATATCTGTGATGCGTACATATATGTGTGGGTTCGTGCATTATCGACTACGCCATCGTGCAACCTTGACATACTAAAACAATTATACATTATGCATATTGGTTAATAATATATTAAACTACTCATCAATATTATACACTACATATAATTGGCAGATGGGCCACTGGCCTTCTTGAAGTACAAAATTAAAATAATCACGAGGGGAATTTAATTAAATGATGTGTACTATGAGAAATAAAACCAGATATGAAATATAAATATACTAATCGTCTTAAAAGACATGTTGGTTTTATTCACCAAAATAAGACAATAAAATCAATTGATGTTAGGTGCGCATAATTGGGAATTACTGTTATTGAAAATATAAATTTACAAAAAAAGGGCTTTTATTATATATACACCTAATGATAGTTGAAAAGGCATGTACTATTGTCCTTTATGAAGGAGTTTGAAGGGGTTAAACAATAAAACCAAGCAAATGTTTGCTACAAATTTATTTCATTGTAATTGCAAACTATGTTAATTACAAAGTGAAAATCTCCAAAGTCCAATCTTATGTATGTATGTATATATATATATATGTATATATATGTATGTATGTATGTATTGTTTTGGATAAAAATTGATCACCTTTTGGCTCCCGGTCTGGATTAGCAAGAGATATTATGGAAGCCCATTAAAGCCCATAATGAAGAAAGCCCAACTAGATGGCATTGCATTTTGGGTAATCAAGAAAACTTGCCACTTGAAGCCCATTTTTAAAGGAGAGCCCTAAATGCAATATGCCCGCAAAAGAATGGGTTGTTATTGTATTTATACAAATCTTGTTAGTAGGGTACGAAGATAAAATTATATCTAATCTGGTCTAGTGCATGAAATTTAGATGAGCTAGAGTCTTTAAAGCTTTTATGTTTGCAAAAGAAAATGTTTGGTTTTTCTTATGGCAAAAGGTGTACATTTGTAAAACCCGTGACTCGAGTTAGAGTTTTATAATATGAACCGGCCGATTCGATTGTTATTTTCGGTTGGGTTAATTTTAGAATACGTGTACTGAGCTGGGGCCGGTGATATTTGATAAACCATGAGAGTCATGTGTGCTCAAATATATGAAGATAACATCAGTTAGACAACATGAGAATGAGTTATCAGAATATATAAGAGTATACCAGATTTTTCTTTATTTATTTTAATTAGATTGTAGAGTTATTTTTAGGCCGAATAACGCATTACGACGCGTTACAGGCAGTTTAGGGGTTATTAGTTATAGAGCATGTCATTTTAATATTGTGTGTATTATGTTTAATGAAAATTTTCCTTTTTTTGAATTTTTTAGAATTGTTACAAGTTAAGATTATTTTTCTAGAGTTAGAGTCGAGTTAAATTTTAATTACGAGACGACCATTTGTGTTTCTCACCGACCATTCGTTTTTCTCACCGATCATTCATTTTTCTCACCAAACATTCATTTTTCTCCCCCGACCATTCATTTTTCTCACCGACCACTCGTTTTCTCCTCCCCTGACATCTATTTATTCTACACCTCCGACAATGTCACCATCCATCCGCCACCATCCTCTTCACCGAACTTCCTTCTTCTTTTTTCCCTTCCCTCTTCCCCACGATCCTTACTCGAGCAAGTCGTAACCTTGTCGCCATTGCCGCATGACTAATGATTAGGTATAGAAATTTATGCGATTTTATGCAATTTTATTTGATTGTTTTATGATTTTGGTGTAAATTTAAATGCATGTTAACAGATGATAATAATGAATTAGAGTTTGAATTTAAATACATGTAAATAAATGTTGTCTTGTATGGATTGATGAGGAGTGTAATAATCATGTATTATACTGGGTGTTAGTATTTAGTCTTGATGTGGAGGTCGGAGTAGGAGCTCGCCGCCTAGGCGTGAGGACACGTTTGAAGCTTCTACCAGGTCCGTTAGGACTCATTTTCTGTTTTACGCTCTACTCTATTGTATATTATTTTATTACTTGCAGGATGAGTTAAGTGGTGTTTTATTGAATCCCACTTAACTCGGGTCATTTAATCAATCGATCTTTGGGATTAGTAACCATCGAGGATGAGATCCCTCAAGTATGTCTTCGAAACAAGATCCACCACAAGTTGCCTTCGGGCCTATTATATAAATCCCTTCCTAAACTTATATATAGTTTTATCGAATTTTCAGTGAGACGAAAGATGGGAAAACCGACTTGTACATACCATGAGCACGTGCACATGTCAAAGTGGGCTCTGGATTAGTAAGCGGGCAATTTCAATCCCGAGGGATCCTGACAACTCCCGTTTTGAGTTCCTCACATCTAGAGAAACGTGGAGGTTTATGGGTACTGTTTAGTACAAGGCATGTCGACTTGTGGTTCAAAGGGTACTAAATGCGATGTTAAGTACAACACATGTCCAAACTTGTGGTTCAAAGGGTACTAAAGGCAACTGCTTGAGAGTACTTGGTCTTCGTGCTCAAGGCCAGGAGAATTATGGATCCTGACAACTCCTATTTTGAGTTCTTCATATCTGGAGAAACATGGAGGTTTATGGGTACTGTTTAGTACAGGGCATGTCTAGACTTGTAGTTCAAAGGGTACTAAATGCGATTTTTAGTACAGTACATGTCCAAACTTATGGTTCAAAGGGTACTAAAGGCGACTGTTTGAGAGTCTTGGTCTTCGTGCTCAAGGTCAGGAGAATTATGGAGGTAAGTAGAGGGTTTAGGAGATACTAGTAGTCCCGAGGGACAAGAAAATGAAATGAGAAAATGCCGAGAGAGGCATTAGCAATACGAAAGCAGCCAGCTTGGGATACTACCGGGTTTGCAACCTCGTGGCTCCTCAGTTTGTTCCCTTCAGAGAGTTCACGAGAAATATATGATTGTTTTTCTTCATATGAGAGTTTTAGTTATATGTTTGGACTAGAAACACTCGTTAGTGACGTGTTTTTATAATATATGTGATGATCATGAGTAGGATGAGCCAGCCTGGACGGAGGAGCAGTGATGTCTAGCATACACACTTGTCAGATGATTGCATATTCAATGTTTTGAGGATGATGTAATGAAATGCTATACATGATGATGTAGTGTGATATGTTGTATGTTGCTAATGATGACATGTTAATAAATATGTTTAGATATTGAATAAGTACAATAAATAAGTCAAGGCCTAGAATTAATGAGAAATGTGAATAGAATGCATATATGGGTCAAGACCCAATTAAGTAAGATGAAGGTAAATCAGTAGTTGAGTCGAGACTCAATACAGAAATACATTATACAGTTGAATGAATTTATTATGTGAACGTTTTATTAATTATTTACATACGTATACACGTTGATTTGATAGGGTGGCCCTTAATTGCATTATTAGGGGAAACTTAGTCCGTTTTATTTTACAAATTTTTATTTTTATTTATTGTAATTATTTGGTATGTAATTTGTTGACATGTCATCCATGTAGTAGCATATTAGGTTTATTTTTTGTGCATTCATTCATGTATAACGATAGACATCTTCCATCTCGAGACACCGAGAGTAGATCCGCAAGGTTAGGTTTGGGTTAGCCGACCTAACGGGGACCGGTGACACATGGGTTCGGTTCACGAGCGTGATCTAGATTTGGGGTGTTACAACATTCAATAATGTTTATTAAAGCGGATTTGTCTTACGAATATTTATTTAAGATCACATTGAGTTTCGCAATTTTAATTTTTTTGCCTTCTGATTTAATAAATATAAGTACGATAATTATAACATAATTTATCACCAAAGGATAAATTGAATCAGGTTAATTAAGGCATCGATTTGGACAGAATTAACTGAGGCAAACAAGTCACAAATGATGTTTCTAATGGAAAATCGATCACTTGATTTTTAAAAAAATGCTATATGTACATTCTTCATCACCGTTCTTCGCCCACATCTTTATATAACTACCCAAGTTAGATTGTTTGAGTCATAACAAACACAAAACATTTATTTTATAATGTAGATGGAGAATGTATGAATCATGTTTAAAAAAATCAGAATCTGCCTCCGAATCAGTTTAAGAGGGAGTCACTGAATCAGATCGATTCATAAAAATCGAATAAGAATCAGTTCACTTAAATCGGTCCAAATCGGTTCTATATAATCAGTTTTTATACACAAATTTAAAGTTTAATACAAATATAAAAGATAATCAGTTTTTATCATCACAAGACCACAATTCCATAAGTGTAAGGTTCTATATATCATCATTTGTACTCTATTAAATGATAGTGACAATTCATCAATACATGTCCCTCAAATTAAGGTAGCATAATTTTACTTGGTTAATACTAAATCATCTAATTCATCATCTGAAGCATCTTCGGAGTCTAAATCATTATCACCAATAGGAAGAGTAGAGCTCTCACTTGCATCAACATGAGACCCATGTGTAAAGGAGGCATTGAACTCGTACCCATATGAAATCCCACAAGTAAAGGAGGTGTAGACAAACTTTGTTGTGAGTCAATAGATATACTAATATCAACATTAAGTCCATTAGGAAGAGGAGGCAAAGAAAAACCATCAAACGTAATAGAACACGATCCAATTGCAGTTGCATTGTTTGACATATTAGCATTGGTTGTTCCTTAATTTTTTGTAGCATTCAATGTGCTGCCACTTTTATTTGCTACAAATACCTCTTCATCTTCATCATCACTCTTGTAAACATTGGTACCAAAGAAACCATCCTACATAGAAAAAAATCATGCCCTATATATTTCAATTCTACAAAGAGTTTATACATAAAATTGTAAATGTGATGTAAAATTTAGTTAAACTTACCAATGATGATTAGTTGTCCCATTCTCCAACCCACTCATCTAATGAGTCTTCTAGCATCAAATGTTCACTAACTATATCTTATTTATGCTTCAGTCTTAACTCTTTTTCTTTTACATGCATGTTGTAAAGAACATATACAAGATTTCATTCTCTTCCTTGTAAGCCGATTTTTTTATTTAGTATGTACTTGGTCAAAAGTGCTCCAATTATGTTCACAACCTGATGACGAAGAAGTTTGACTAAGTATTCTAATAGCTATCTTTTGTAGTTCAGGGCAACTTATACCATTTTGCTCCCACCATGATGCTACATTTGAAATGATTATTTACTTATAAGCTTGCTATGAAAATGAAATGTGGATAAATGTGGATTTTACTTGGATGAAGGACTTTCCGATTGATAATTGCAAGAGAATGTCCAAAATCTCCTTTTGTAGATACAAAATCAGACAACTAAAAAATATTAAAACAAAATTAGTAATCATATTTAGTTATACATAAACATTTCTATATAAAAAATAAAAATAATAGTAGCTTGACTTGTAAAGATGCCATGAATCGAACTAAGTCATCGAGTTTTATACGACAAATGACATCATTGAATGCACGATAAACCTCAATTGGCTACAAAATTGCACAAAGTTAAACACAAAAAACATTAAATTGTTAAAAAAGTCATAAAGATACGTAAGTCAAATAAGAATATACAATAGTAGATACAGGGCAATATCGAGTTTGAGGATTGAGCATATATACTACAACATAAACAGGATGACAAAATTAATTTGACTATCTCTTAGTAATGATATCAACAAAGAACTTGTATCGTTCTATTTTCATCTCATGCAATACTTTTATTTCTTTTATAGTCTTTTGCATTTCATCATAAACATAAGGCATAGAAGGTTTTTCATAACTATCCACCAATCTCAAAACCTAACAAGTGGTTCAATTGTCTTTTGCATGGAAAGGAATTGTACGATGATAAAAGAATCGAACAATGGCTGTGTGCAATTGCTCATTTGCTTTCTTTTTACTAAGGTATAATTTCTTATTTGCTTCGATATACTTTTATTCTCATTTTCAACGAAAGATGTCTTCTTCTTTCCGGTAGACATAGAGGACCCAACATCTTTTTTTATTTTGCTCCCGAACTGCAATCTCATCCTTATCTAACTCATTCACCCATATGACCCTATTTTTCTCGAATCTTTTCTTTTTCTTTTTGGTCTTTTTTCAAACCATTGAAATAGTCTTTTATTTTTTGTAAATCTGCTTCAGGAACTTTCTTAGAAGCAACAATATGTCATTTCATTCCAGCAATATGTTGCTTGAAGTAATATACCCCTCCACTTATGATTTTATTACAAAAGTTACATGCTACTTGCTTCTTAGATGCGTCAACTGGTGTGCCATATTCCCAACCAATATCCATCTTCCTATGAACAACCAAACCTATTAGTTATTAAACACTTTCAATCAATAAGTAATTTAATATAAATTAATAATTTCACAACACTCACAAGATGCAAGTTGCAAGCATAGTAATTGATACACAAACGTAATTGAAAATCAATAATGCATAAATATTACAAGCTACTAAGTGTTACAGAGAACGAAGAATTTGAAACTGATCCCATGGTTGTCCACAAGGCTTCAGTATAATGCTTCCAGACAATGAGTACAACAAAAGAATAGATACATTCCATTTGCTCTGCAAACACAATAGGACATCAGTTTGAAGTGAGAATCTCATGGACTAAGTTTTTCATATCAAGGAAGAGAAAGGAAAAATTAATAAAACTCATGATCAATTTAGTATTTTTATATCTCCACCTTCCTACCTCAAGATTCAATCATCACTAAGAATCACAAAAAATAAGCATAACCTACTTCATCAGTTCATTCCCATCTTGTCTACATTCTAACATTTACAGTTCCAAGAGTTGAGTCACAAGAAAACATAACAAGAAAAAAATGAGACAATTGTTCAGTGAAAATTTATGGACAATTCAGCATTACATTTTCAACTATCTTTTGATTTTTCAGCCACACTTTTTCACCATAAAGATTAATTCTTCACCTAGAATCACAAAAATGAGCTTTAATACTTTGTTTTACATCTCCTACTTTGTTCATTTCATTCCCACCATGTTCACAATCATATGTTTAATGTTTCAATTATTCAGTTTTTTTTTTTTTGCACTGAACAAGAAAATGAGAACTTTTAAGCCGAAATTAACAAAATGAAAGCATTCAAAAAATATGACCATGCATTATTTTTCTCTCGAGTCCATATTAACATCAACAGACAATACCATCAACGATGGCATACAGAGTAATAAGAAACCAACACCCACTGATTTATTGACAACAGAAGAGAACCAACGTGCTTCATCAATTTATTCCCACTTTGTTTGCAATCGAACTACGATTTCAAAAAGAAAAAATTAACATCTAGCTAAAATTATAGATAAATTGAACATGGTTTTTTTTGTGGCAGATAAAGCACATATGCAATCACTACCCAAAGGAGGGGCGAGGCAAAAGACGGCAGCGGTGGAGGCAACTGATTAGTTGACTGTCGGCGGAGGCTGACTGATTGGCTAAAGCGGTGACTTCCCAATGTAGGGGTGAGGGCAACCAGTGGTGACTACCTAAGGGAGGGGCGTAGGGCAACCGGCGGTGACTACCCAAGGGAAGGGCGAGGCAAACGGCGGTGGCGCCGGACAACGACTAGACCATTGTCACGAACGGGATCTAAGAAATGCTCGTACAAATAAAACGAGTTCAAATATATATTGATTTCGCTTGCAACTCATTAAAAGTTATCCAAGTCTCAAATATTACGACCAAACCACACAACTTAATATTACAGCCAACTTACATTAAGAAAAAATAAGGGCATATGCAATTGACATATGTCACATATCCCTTATCATACGCCATAAAGGTGCTCGACTTTACACTGATCTTCCAATTTTTTTATCTTGGGTATTCTAACAATCATTATTTGCAACATCAATATTACATTAACGTAATTATATATTGAACAAGCCATAAAGGTGCTTATGAACGACATTTTTTTACTATTCTTTTGACAAATTTTGCGTGGCCTAAGAAGAGGCCATCTTCGCTCAAAGCTAATTGGGCTATTTACATTGTGATAATGATAATTAGCAGTAGAAGGTACTGCTAACGAAAGCATGCAAATATGTAGCCGCCCACATGAGGCAATGCCAGCTGCATAATGTGACATACATTAAATTGATTATCAATGCACTTATCTTCAATAATACTGTTCATGAGAACGATATAATTATATGAATCCCACTTTCAATGGTAGGCACTAATATTTTGTATTTGTCTTTTGAATAATAAGAACTATAAAACATTGCAAAATCATTTGATGGGCATTCCATGAATTTTAACATTTTTTGTGTGTGGAATTAAGCAAGTGATCATTTTGAACACTAACAATTATGATATATATATATATATATATATATATATATATATATATATATATATACACACACACACACACACACACACATTGCTTCCTCAAAAAATTAAATCTTAATTGCATAAACATATAATCTTAATTGCATACCTCAGATAAGTCGCGGACATTCACACTTAATGTGCATATTTTGTTATAATATATTTATCAAATCTACAAAAAATGATTCACACTAAAAAAAAGTCTTTTTATAGTTGCTATGGGTTGGTTTGATAGATTAAGAGAGAAAGAAAATGAAAATGACATAAGACAGAAAAAAACAAAAATGAAATTTTCCTCATGTTCTTTCATGTGTTTGGAGATAAAGTAAAGAAAAATTTTAAAGCATCATTCTTGCTTTCTACCCTAATCGAAAACATTTTTTCCCACATTTTTCCCCAACCAAACAAGTAAAATATAACACTAGTAGGAAATTGTCTATCAATGACCGCACTTACAGTCGTTGATGACCCAAAATCCTGTCGCTAAAGGTTTTTGTGACCAGATTGGAAATAGTAGTCGCAGAAGACGGAGTTGCTAATGACAATTGCGATGGAAAAGTTTTCCGTCGCAAAACTTTGTGACCTCAACTGCGGTCGCTAAACGACGCTTTACAGTTTCAAATTTTGTGATCTCAGATGTAGTCGCAAAAACGTTTCCCACCGGTAGTGCGGTTGCAAATACCATCATAAATGTGGTTGCAAGACCGATTTTTGGTCACAAAGCCTGCCTCAATGTGGTTGCAAACGGTCGCAAAGCTGCCATAAATGAAGAAAACAGGCAAATAATCATTTAATTTCTTTTCTAATTCCATCGTTAAACATAATAAATTAACTAATAACATGGAAAATTAAATATCATATCACAAATCATAATATCATAAATTGAACCTTGAATAAAATAAAATAATTCATCAAATACATCAATACGATTAAATAAAATCAATGCATATCAAATATAATAAT
>JAURVB010002456.1:0-26244 GCA_033002965.1 Piper betle | reverse complement strand
ATGTTTCTTTCTTGCCACACAATTGTGAAAGTCGTACCATTAGAAATTACACTTGCTACATTCGACTATAGATACAGAGTACATGAGCGAGATGACCCACTCTCTACGTACTTGGTTGTCATATTTAGATACTGATAACAGAGAAAACAAGTTCACCAGGTAAGCTCACTCTAACGACAATAGACCAGAGTGCTCATTCTTCACTCTCCACCGCCACGGGCTGCTCTCTACTTATTATCTCCATGCACATGACACTACCAATGCTCTGTTCATCCAACCAAGGTAGAGTACCCCATCTCTTTCTTCCAGCCTGTAGTTCTCAGAATAACCTTCCAACAGGGTTTTAATTGTATTGTTGACCACAGAACTCAAAGGATACGGAGAGAACCCAGCCATCTTAAACCGTGCACACCACTTACCCAGAAGTTCATGCCGCTCAACCCGTTCAGCCCCTTCGCAGGCAATGATGTTCACAATATCACGAGCTAAGCAATGCTGCTCCACACTAATACGCTCCTTGTCATCCCTTGCCAGTCTGACATCTATTGATTCGAATATTGCACTGTAATAATTCAGTGTCTCCACAAATCTGTGCAAGAATGGAGCAGTGTTCGTGTTAGATTCTTGCTCAACTAGGGTGACCACCTTTGGTGATAACTTCTTAATCATCCTCAGCAGCCGGTCCCGATGATTGTCTGTGGTCACACTCTCATCAGGCATATGATGTAATTGGAAGGCAAAATTTACCGCTAAGGCCTCATTTGGACGTACTTGCAAATGCTCTTCTTGAACTTCGCTTCCATCAATAGCTGCTGCATGGAACTCAAATGGCACATTACAGGCATGAGCAAGACGAGATAATCTTTGACCAACAATATTGAGCCCACCTCCCCTAGCATAGGCATTTTGAGAATCATCTATACCAGTAATTCGTAAATGAGGAGGGCCACCTGGTCTTGCTGCAAAAGCTTGGATTAAGGTCAGCCATTGGCTCCCCTGAGCTATTTGGAAATCAACAATATGAATCCTAGGTTCATCTTTTACAGCTTCAGCTATTGCCCCATTTGCTGACATATAACCGAATTTGAAGTAGGGACAAGCCTCATAAAGTAAGTGCATATAAGATAGAAGTTCAGAGCTAGTAGGCTCTTTGCATTTCAACGCCTTGTAAATTGAACTACCTGAACAAGATAATCGTGCTACAAGACCCTCCAGCATGTAAGCTCCCAAGCGCTGCAATGGGGTTCCAGAAACAGAAACCATTGGCCTCACTTCTGCCATCAAAAATTCCATCAAGGGACGATTATTTTCTGCAACAGCTTTGGCACATGCAATTAAAGATTGTCTCAAATCTCCGTTAAGGAGTTCCAGAGTTTGCTTCCACTTAGTTTTTAAAATTGTCTCCGGATCAAGGAAGCTGTTCTCAGAGCTATCAATCAAATCAGTGTCAGGCCCCAACATGGCCGTTTCTAATTCCCACAGCTTCTGCTTTATGCTGACATCATCAGTTATGCAAGAACTGCAAACAGGTGAGCCATAGTTGTTTTCTGGAGACTGGTAAAGCTCCAACGAATAAGACTGAGATTCTTGTTGAGAGGTAGGACTTTCGCTGGAAGTGAAACTAACAGTAGAAGGAGAATTATATCCTGGCAAACTTGAATTTGCAGATGTTGATTCCAAAGTGCAGTATGGGTTTTGAGAAGTAAGAGATTGAAATCTGATTCCATGAGACCCATCATCAGAGCTAAGATAAGGTTCAGGTTCTTGAACAGGACGCCTTTGTTGTGAGTATAACAGACTTTGGGATCCACCAAAATTTTTTCCCTTTTTAGTAGCCTGCATCTGCATGGATGTATGGTTCATTCTTTCCTTCAGAAAGATAAGGTTTTGGGCAAAACTTGGGATTTTTTTACTGGGAATTTCTGTTCACCACCATAAAGTCAAAAGCCAACCAAATTTTGCTAGGCTTAACTACTGACCACAGTGAAATCCATTCCAAATATCGTAATGATGTGAAATCCTACTCATTTTGCCCAGAATAAGGACACAATAACTCAACGTAGAAGTTCTTATTCTCCAAGGTACATCGTTCTGGATACTTTCTGCAGCAATACAACAATAAATTATTAAGTATTAATGTTACATTTATAGTACACATAATACACAAAGAAAATCCAACATGCCAAATTTTCTGCCGCCTTTATTAACTAAATATTTTCTACGTTTGAAAATGAGAAAAAAATGGAATAAGAAGTTGATCTAGGAAATCACAAGTCACAATATGGTATAAATGCTTGTTTCAGACATGCAACTAAAAACAGGAGGTAAATGAAAAAAGTTTCATCTGTTGGCATAAAGTTAACATTTAGTCGATCATAGTGATAAAATGGTGCAAAATGTCATTGTAAGAAAAAAGATTCAAAGAAGGATTTTCACACTTGTTTTGGTTCATGTAAATTGTGATCGCTACAAAAATGGTTGATGCCTAGGGCTTTGGTGCTAAATTCTTCCCAATGAAACAAATAATGCTAAAATTTAGTCGATCTTAATGATATATACGGTGCAAAATTTCAAAATTGTAAAAGAAAAAAAATTAATAAAGGATTTTTCCTGCACTCTAATGAAACTTCAACTTATAAACACATTAGAAAAGCAGCATGGTCCAAGAAACCCATAACTAAGGAACTTGGCCAGCATAATACTGATAGCTTCCATACAGGATAGAACGACAAATCTAGTGATCTATATGAAAGATTTAAACTTTCTCTTATTATATCTCTAGCTAAGGAATATTCCAGGGGAGGAAATGCAATTTAATCAAATCATATTGACACAGTTCAAAATGGATTAATGGGCACAACAAATAGTTAGCACTAAAATGAAACGTATTCCCCACTGAACAGAATTCCAACCAATAATAATCACATCCAACCCTCCAGAAACACAGCATCTTCATTTTTTTTCCAAAAAAAGAAGCTAATCACAAAACCAAGGTCATACCAGAACGGAGCAGTGAACAAGCTAAAGTACAAGTGAAATTCAAGAGAGAAAAACAACAACAGTGGAAGGCATGAATTCCTCCAAAGTCATCAAGCAACAACTACTAATACAGCTCAAAAAATATGATTTTTTTATCAAAAAACATGCCAATATACAAAATATTGACATGAACAACAAACCCAAAAGACAGTAAAATCAAACCATGTAGAACTTTCGGATTTCAGCGGAGGAAGAGGCAGGGACTTGGGATATGTGTGAATCACACAGTGTGATCTCGAGAACTCGCAGCTAAGAAAGGATCACATCTGACTTGGACGCCCACTTGCGTTTACGAAGGAGATAGCTTTTAGTACCAAAAAGCCCTCGGATTTACTCAAAATTACTTTCTTGCCTCACTTTGGAGCTGGACGGTAATCTGTTCAGAATGAAATGACGGTTATGGCCTCCATCTATGTCGGGCATGAATTATGAATTATGAATGTTTAGTGTAATAAAAAATAATCATGTCCGCTTCATAGCTCACAGTCCACACAAACGAGGGTGGCCGTATGTTAGTGGCGCAATATATATCTATTTTCTATTTAAATTTTATTGTCATTTTTAGTATGTTTATGAGGACTAGTGATTTGATAGTAGTTATTGAAATTTAATTTAATTATGACATTTAAAAAAAAACCTCAAATGTAAGGCTAGTGCCGACAAAAAGTTATTTCAAAAAACATCACAACTGATCTTTAAGTTTTAACTTTGTAAGAAAATGATAAAAAAGTCAATATGATACATTTTTGTTGTCTTCACTATTTCTTAGTGATATATAATTAGCAATAAGGATTAAAGATATCATTTCATTAAATTAGAAAAGTGGCATAAATGATTAGAATTGGAATCCGTCCTCCAATTGGGATATTATTTAAACAAATTAATCCTCCAAATTATATGTTTTCATTATACTTGGTCTAAATTTGTTGCATAAACCTTTGATTTTATACCTATTCATAAT
Organism: Piper betle; assembly: GCA_033002965.1. Taxonomy (NCBI): domain Eukaryota; kingdom Viridiplantae; phylum Streptophyta; class Magnoliopsida; order Piperales; family Piperaceae; genus Piper; species Piper betle. The sequence goes on along the minus strand of JAURVB010002456.1, from coordinate 22,244 downwards.
TAACTGATTATGATTTCTTTCGAAGAAAAAAATCCATTTACAAGTTCTCACATATAATAACTCATGAATAGCTAGGTAATAGATTCAATGCATTAGAGCAAGAAAAGCTCATCATATAGCTTAAATTTGAAAATTTTATTTCTTGATCACGTCTATAAATGTATTCTCTATTGGTGTAGTTTTGATATCCGACCACGACCAAGCAGTGCCATGTATTACTTACTTTAAAAAAAGTATATTATTTGTTATTTTCAAATTATTTATAAAAAAATCAATTAATAACACTTAGTTTATGCATTACAAATATTAATTAAAAATGAGTGAGCTCTTGTATCTCTTAAATGATAACAAGTTGGGAGCACAAATTAAAAAAATCAATGAGTCAAATATTCTTATGTATGTATAAAATAATCTATTAATATTTGACAAAATTATGCCGAGAAAAGAATGAAAATGGGATTAAGGTGGATGACGAGGTGTAGCACATGAAAATAACTTAAGATGATTTGGGGGGCCCAGCAAATTAGATTGCATGCAATTAGTACGCTGACTTTTGAGAATGGATTCAAAATGTATTAATTGGGGTTGGAAACAGTTGGCCATACCTAGCAGTCATCGCATGAGGGGGTAATTTGGTAATTTAGTGAGAAACCCAAAAGCAGGGGGGTGCGGCCTTGGACTCCGAGCGTGCAAGAGTAAATTATCATTTAAAATATTTAATAATATTTTAAGTATATTTAAATTGGGTTTTCTTTAAACATTTTACATGTTGGTTATAATATAACACATTATTTTAAGGTGTTTTTGATAAAATTAAGTATATTTTTACATACTTATTTTATATTAAACTAATATACTCCCACACTCTATATATACTCTTATAAATTAAATCGTACAGGTATTAATTAAATTTTACAATATTTTTAATTGTAAGACCTTATAATAAATACTTATTTTTTATATAAATATTTATATTATAAATTTTTATTTTTAAAATTTGAATGGCTGAAAACCCATATTAATGTTACAATTTTTTATTTATTGAGTTTAACATTGCTAGTCTGTTGATTAAAGCTACGTGAATAGAAGTAGGGCTCTAAAAATTAGTGAGTTGGGGAGTGCATTCTAAAAAAGATGGGTAGTATCGTAGTTTTGTTCAGTTGTGGGTCCCGTCAACGGACGGAGCGGACTCTTCGACGCGTTTAGCTTCCACGTTCAACGTCCAAGTGCGTTCCATTTAACCCAACCAATTCAATTCCTTTTCTGTTCTCCAACTTGTGGTTATAATTACGAACAAGCCACTGAGGCCCATTTCTAGATGGGATTAATACCATGCATTTACTTTTGGCAGAGATTGGTGGAGAAAAAGAATTTTAAGAAAGAAAATGTGAAAAAATAATTAAAAGGACAAAGAATGAAAGAAGTGTAGAAAAGAAGGCGAATATGGCAAATAGTTAGATTTTATTTTATTTTATTTATTTTACCTAGGCCAAAGCATAAAGTAATGGGTTAAATTATTTCTCCTGAGGTGTTAAAGATTTATAGGTATACCTTATGAATATTGCGGTAAGTATTATATATAAAACTATTATATTAATAAAATAAACTTGTACTCTGTTTTAGTGCATTTTTTAAAAATTTTAAAAAATTTCAAAAAGTCTATGTTATTCTGTTTAAGACTTGTATTTTTTTATTATCATGATATTTTTATAAAGATTATCCATTGATCCTCCTTGTAACGACCCATCTTAAACCGGATCGAGCCATCATTATATATATATAAAATAAATCAGGTAAGAAAATAATCCACCAATATAACCATTTAATATCATGATAATTAAGTAGTTAATACTAAATAGAGGAGAACAAAATAAATTATGCAACCAAGATATTATCTTATATAAACATGATCGTAGTTTAACATTAAATATCAACATAGTTTAAGTTACAAAGATAATATAATAAAACTTATAAACCAGGCCCCTAAGGACCAACTCTTATGTCCATGAATGACATTAAAAAATAACGAGCGAAGTCTAGTAGTTAAAATGATGAGGTGCAACTCTATTTTGACACATCATCTCATCCACTCTTCATTATTTTATATGAAATTGCCTACCAAATGTCGCGTTAGTGCTAAATCACTAAATCGTATAATAACCATAAAGCCGTAATATTCATTTGAACTCTTTGATTTCACGAGCCTATACTGAACTCTCTGCTTTAAGGTGACTTCCTAATCTGACTACCATTCCCATATATGTACACGTATGCCATAGGCTTAATCTATAGTTATCGATTTGTTTAGACTCACCTTCTCGGTATTACAAGTGTATAATGAGTTTACTGACACTCTCCTTTCGGTCTGAGAGATAATTTATTCGTCATAATCTCATTTTCAATATCTCAATTTTGTGTCGGGCTACGCCAATTCCGTGGCTTTTCAACACACGTTGCAAACAAATCAAGTCTAAAGTTAGACCGACCAAGACTCTTCTGAATATTATAATTTTCAATCATTATATAGACCTCGATTATCTCTCAAGAATGTAGGGTGACATGCCACAATTTTAATTTGGGCATATGAATTAATTTTGATATAAGTAGTTAATCTATATGCATGATTTAACCTTAGGAAAGGAAGTATCTCAATATCATGTAAATATTTAAATCTACAAGCATGCCACATGCATAAAAGTTCATATTTGTATATTTTATTTCTAATTATATTATAATAATAATTTATTCTAATTTAATTCATCAAATATTGAATACCCACCTTTATGCATTATAATTCATATAAAAGTTTTAAATATCATATAATGGTATTTAGCTACAATCATCTAAATAAATTGGGTATTTAACAAAATAATTTATTGATAATATAAGTATCCACACTAATTACATAATATCTACTTTAATCAACTATAATCTCGAACATCCCAAAAACATTACTAATATAATCAACGTAAATTGTGTCCAAAATACATCATATACACATATATAAATATTTATGTCCAAACATTAGCTAAACCATGAGAGCATCCAACTTATTTTATCACATACTATACCACATATTCAGATGTTTATATTCAAGCAATAAGAGATACTATTATTATATGCATATACGAAGAAAGAATTAATTAGGAAAAGTGATGTGATGCCAAGCAAGAAGGTCACTAACGAGTAGCTACACCTCCACTATGACAAGTGAAAGGAAAACATGAAGAACAAAAGAAGTGGGTGAGTGATAAAAGAAATCTCCATCCCTATTGATAGAGCAAGCCCAAGATTAATCGTAAATTTGTTTTTGTTTGTTTTTTTCCCCAAACGTCGTCCTCATCCCAAATTAAGTTTTTGGCCAACCCATGGGATTGGCTATTGGGGTGGTCCTATAAGAAGCCTTGGCCAGCCCATGAGATTGACCTATGGGTTGGTCCAATAAGGATTTTTTTAAATTAATTAAACCATGGGGTTTTACACTCCTTCCGTGAGGACTTAATATATTATAGATTATATATATAATGTGGTTGGTTTTGTTATAATCAAACAAAACCATTTACACAAATGATATTTTTCTATCATTAAGCATTTATTCGTTAGTGTTTACTCTTAATTATTTTTAAATTTTGTTTATAAAATAAAAAATTATTAGCACATATTTGGAGGCTAATTATAAACTTATCGTAAAAAGTTACATTAATAAGGCTCTAACTTGGGACAATATTATATAATAGATGCACAATAGATAATATATTAAATTTTCATTTCTTACCCATATATATATAAAACCTTTTCAATAGATTAAACTAAAACAACAATTTCATAAATTGGGACAAATATTGTATATCGTGATGACTGGAGGTGCATAAAGAGCAAAAACATAGTTAAAAGGAAGAAGAAAAGTGGGAAAAGTGATGCAAATAGGATTCTTTTTATTTCTTATTTATTTAGTTTGATTGGTTTCGACTGAAAATCAATTGAACCAACCAAACTAAGTTCGGTTGGCTTTCAATTTCAAGTAAAATACAACCGAGCCGAAGTGGTAGCAGACTAGATTCCAAAATGGGTTTGGTTTGATCGTTAACCAAATTGTTAGCCTAATTATGTATCTTTTTCTATAGATCAAATCTGCAGCATGTAAGATTTAATTAGGGCCAGGCACAACATGGAAGGGTTTATTCTTTCTTATTTAAATCACAATTGCTTTTTACTGTTAGGCCTTTGGGCCCTACCTAAGCTCCGAAACTACTGGACTTCGGGCCTCCAGGACTTTAAATAACTAAAGGAAATTCGCAATAGGCACGGGCCTCTCTTAATCTAAAACTAGCTCAAGAAATAGGTTTTCCCATTAGCCTATATAGAAGTCACCAACAACTTTATGACCGATGTGAGACAAACCTACACCCTTCACGCATCGGGCGTGACAACATCATCGTCGACACACTCCCTAAATCAGACGGCACCCACTGGCAAACTCCTCTCAAATCATCGACAATAATCAGTGTAGGCAAACCCGGCTCGAACTTGACTCTGATACCACTTGTTAAGCCCTTTCGGCCCCCACCCAAGCTCCGAACCAGTGTTGGACCCTTCGCCCCAAAGGACTTTACAATAGGACTCCTAATCCAGCTAGTCAAGTAAGGTTTCCAGTAGCCTATATACAAGTCACAACAACCTCTAAACTGGTGGGACAAACCTAACATTTACAAGTGGATGGCAACTATTACACTTCGACTCGATCAGGTCTTACCCCGAAATTTTAGAGCTTCACATTGGAGCTAATTTTCATTCTTCGTACTTATGACTATTAGTTTGATTTAAAAGTAGAATTGTATTTTTACGGTTTGGGAATCTTGTCTGTCACACAAAGTAGCTAGTTACTCTATAATATTCTAGACGAAAACTCAAATTCCCTTTTGGTGGGTTAGGAATATATATAAGTGAATGGTATTAGTAATCTTTGGCTCGCACTAATATGAGTCAAAATTTGCTGCAAAAGTTTGTGTTTAACAAGTCCGCAAGACCCAATAAAGCAATGACATACAAGTATTCATTCTAGTTAAAACTTTTATAAATATAGCCAAACCTTACAGCATAATTACCTTACAATCAATTTTATAACAAAAATCTCTGAATTTTATTTTCCAATTGGAAAAAGTTTCACTGAGAATTACGAAGAGATAAAAAGCTGATCTGAAAGTTCTAATCCAATCCCAAATTGAAAGTGAGCTTATGAGTTATGACTATACCTTTTATTTCAACTCTTACCCAAGTCCGACAAGTTCTTTTGCAAAGAACTTATGGGATGAGGCTTGCAAACAAATTTCCATGTGATGAGCAATGGCATCAACAAACCAACCCCACCTCTGGTTCAGTTACAAAACAACAACTCTTCTAATATTAATGTAACTAGCTTCATTTAAAAATGATAAGGGTAGTTAGATAGCAACGTGAATTAATACAAATTAATTAGCAAATGGGTCTTAATTAGATTAATAGTGTATTCTCTAAAAGAAGGAAAAAGAAGGTGATGAAATGCTACTTTGGGTGGTTGATTTCTCTTTCACGTTATCCATAATCCTTGTCATGATCCAATCAGATAAAGAAATATATGGGAATAATATCAAGTGGACAGCCACCTCACGAGAATCATCTTTGTTGTTTCCTTCTTCTTCGTATGACGTGCCGCACCATGCTTTTTTCTTGTTTATATACATTCCATATTTTTTGTGGTTCCCAAATTTGCAACAACAGATGCTTGTCATGTGATACATGAATTTTATCAAACACAAAAACTGGGGCCTTCCCTATGTAAACTACGTACAGTGGCTGCTTTTTAAAGGACAACTTGAGTTATAAATCCAAGGATGCCAGAAAAGTCCCCTCGGGCTTGCCCCCTCGGTTGTAGATACCTTTCCATGAGTCCTATTATGGGGTGCATGTGGGAAAAACATTGACAAAAATATAAGGGGTATATTATTTAAATGCCAAATGGGAGCTGGTTCAATTTTTTTTTAAGAAAAAAAGAGGCTAAATTATATGTATGGATGACAATGGTAAGGTTGTAACTTGTGCGTATTTTACAAGTAGCTTTAAAAATTTTTTCACTCAAAAAACTCATCAAGCAAACTCCACTCTAGCTACTTTATAACTTATCAAGTTAAACTTCATGATTGATTATATTCACTGATTTTATAATTAATTTTTTAAATCAGATTATAAAAATTATTAAAATCTATTATTATTTTTAGATTAATTAAATCACTATTTTCAACTAATGTAAATTATATATTTATTAATTTTAAATGTCAAAAGAGGAATATATATTAATTTTATACAATTATTTACTTATATAATTAAAAAATTAATATTCATGCTTCTGAGTTAACACCTTGGAATTAACTCAACTTCATGACTTGTCAAATAACGTACAAGTTTCGAGTTTTAAACTTTAATTTTAAAATGTGGGTATGTTTGAGGGGTGGAGGGGGTTCTGGTCTACATTAATCTATAGAGAGATGGAATTACTATATGATCTTTTTGAGGTTGGTAAATGAATAATGCATACTCACTTCTCTATCACAAAAGTTACTATTGATTTATCTTATTGTTGGATATATACATGAACTGACTTTTTAGATTATTTTTTAGAGCCTCAATGAATAATCAAAAGCTTATTACCCAGAATGCATTAAAAAATGCCTACGGTTGATAAAATAAGGCCTAGGAGTTGAACTCTCCTCTTAACATCACTATCTTGCTTGCTTGTTTAAACTAATTAACTAAATGAAATGTTGCCTTTCTTATTTCTCTTTAACTTGCTAGTCACAACTCTAAGTCGTTTATATCTAACGATCTTTATGTCTCATATACAAACATTTTGACTTCTAACCCTACACACACACATATATAGCAAGAAGGCGTTAGTTACCTGAATGAATAGTAAAATTTTTAACTATTCAGAATTTCTAACATTTCTCACCATAAAAGAATATGAAAAAAATTAATTTGAAGATGAGCTACACCTCTAATTTTAATCTTTTTAGTGGGTTTCACATAATGGAGTTTGTATGAGAAGTAGAGTATATAAATAAGAGGTTGATAAATTTTATCTTTATTAGACATCAATATGACATACTTTTAGACTTTTTAAAATGTACTTTAAAAATATTTTTAAGTTAATTTTTATTACAATTATTTTGGTAATCTACATTCTCTTTCAAAGTAGAAGCATTTGTTGTAAATTTAAAAACTTAAAAACAAACTTTAAGTTTAACCAAATTATACAGATGATAAAACTATCGCCATGAAACCTTATTCTTCTTCATATTAAATGATCAAGAAAATAGAATTTGACAATGAAAGCGTACCTAAATCTATAAAAGCAAAATGATTCTTTACTTCTTAAGGATTTTGATTTTCCAAATTCAGTATTAGTTCTTCAAGACCAAAGTTTTTGGACGATGAGATGTCAAAATGAAAAACTACTTACGAATTTGGGGACCATAACCCCCTATTTATAATCTTATTTTTTATAATTTTAATTCAACCCATCATAAAAGAGAAATTACAAAAATGATATCTACACATATGAATCCATACATATATTAATGACCCATTAAACTTAACTTTAATAGATCAATTGAATTTAGACCAACCTTAAATAACAGCATATGATACAATTATAGATTCATGTATATATTTTATGTACAATATCCAACAATTTTCCACTTGGACTATATATACACAAATAATTGTATATAACCTTATGAGCTCCAAAATAACATACGCTATTATTTCAAAATTAACAATTTCGTCCATTAATTAATGTTAATATAGGATCAAGACGATTTTTGTTACATTTATTATAATTAAACCCATCCATGGTCACATACATCAACATAATTAAATGACATAGATCAAGTATGGATGTGTACTATGAAAATTATATGTAATTTGATTTAAACATGTCAATTTTCAACTAGTCCAATTTTATGAGATTACCAAAATAGAGTGAAATATAAACCAAATACTGTAATTCACAAACAAAACAAACTCCCACTAAAGTAGCATATCATCAAATGATACAACACCCAGATGAGCAACATGCTCTGAAATACCTTGGGTAGTAAACTTTTAGTAAGCAGATCCGCAACCATGGAGTTTGTCCCAATATGCTCTATAGAAACTTTACCACTCTGAACTCTTTCTTTCACAACAAGGAACTTGATCTCTATATATTTTGATTTAGATGAGCTCATGTTATTATTTGAATATAATACTGTAGACTGATTGTCACAAAATAACTTAAGTGGTCTTTCAATATTATCAACAATGCGTAACCCTGTGACAAAGTTCTGCAACCATATTCCATGATTGGATGCTTCATAACAAGCTATGAATTTAGATGCCATGGTGGAAGAAGCTATGAATGTCTGCTTAGCACTTCTCCAAGAAATAACTCCTCTAGCAAGTAGATAGACATAGCCAGAAGTGGATCGACAACTATCTTGACATCCAGCAAAATCAGAATCAGAATACCCAATGATCTCAAGTTGATCTGACTTCTGATATGTAAGCATGTAATGTTTTGTTCTCTGAAGATACCTCATGACTCTTTTGGCTGCTTTCCAATGATCCAATCCCAAATTATCTAAATATCTGCCTAAAATTCCAATAATATACGCAATATCTGGATGCGTACATACTTGAGCATACATAAGACTTCCCACTGCTGAAGCATAGGGAATCTTTTGTATTTCCTTTCCTTCTATGTCATTTTTAGGGCATTGATTGAGACTGAATTTGTCTCCTTTAGAAATAAGGGTATCTCCTGGTTTAGTTTACAACCTTGCATGCCAAATCTCTTAAGCACTTTTTCTATATATGTTTTTTGTGATAATCTGAGTATACATCGAGAGGGATCCTGATGTATTTGAATTCCTAATACAAAAGACGCATTTCCAAGATCTTTCATTTCAAATTTCTTTGATAAAAATCTCAAGGTGTCGTGCAAGAAACCTATATCATTGATGGCAAGCAATATATCATCAATATATAAAACTAGAAAAATATACTTACTCCCACTAAACTTATGGTATATACAATCATCAATCACATTCATCTCAAAATCGAACGAGAGAATAACTTGATGAAATTTGTGACACTATTGACGAGAAGCCTGCTTAAGCCCACAGATGGATTTCTTTAATTTGGAAACCATATTCTTTGAATCTCCCAATACAAAATTTTTTGGTTGCACCATATAAATTGTTTTATCAATGTCATCATTTAGAAACATAGTCTTTACATCCATTTGATGTAACTTAAGATCAAAATGTGCCACTAATGCCATAATTATTCTAAATTAGTCCTTCGATGAAATTGGAGAGAAAGTCTTATTACAATCGATGCCTTCCTTTTGAGTAAAGCCCTTCGCAACAAGACAAGTCTTATATCCTTCTACATCACCTTTCAAATCCTTCTTGGTTTTAAATATCCATTTACAACCACTAGGTTTCGCACCTTCAGGCAATGGAACAAGATCCCAAACGTCATTAGCTTTCATGGACTTCATCTCTTCATTCATGACATCAATCCACTTTTGAGAATTAGAACTCTTCATAACCTGATAAAAGTTGATTGGATCATCTTCCATAATTCCTATGTTATCCTCATGTTCTTGGAGAAAGATGATATAATCATCTGAAATTGTCATTTCTCCTTTCTTTTGTGGATCTCCTCAATGACATTTCCTCTTGAGGCTGTTGATTTTCTTCAGGTATAAATTGATGATTGTGATTAGGGAGATTCTCGACATTGTCTTGTAATTCTGGTATTGTTTCTTGAACAACATCAGGAATATGATCCTCGTTATTGTCAAGAACAATCATGGGAAGAGAAATAGATTTTCTTTAAAGACAAAGTCTCTAACTTCATTTCCCCCTCCAAACTGAACATCCTCAAAGAATTGTGCATTTCTTGTCTCAAAGAATGACCTTGTTGTGAGATCATAAAACTTATACCCTCTAGACCATTCAGAGTACCCAACAAAATAATTGCTAACTGTTCTTGAGTCCAGTTTCCTTTCATTTGGCCTATAAGGCCTTGCCTCAACTAGACAACCCCAAATATGTAAATGCTTAATACTGGGCTGTTTTCCAGTCCACAATTCATAAGGGGTCTTAACTGTTGCCTTTGTTGATACTCTATTAAGAAGATATGCTGTTGTCTTTAGTGCCTCACCCCAGAGTGAATCAGGTAAAGTAGTATGAGTAATCATACTTCTCACCATGTCTTTTAATGTTCGGTTTCATCTCTCAGCAACACCATTCATACTAGGAGTACATGACATTGTGTATTGTGGGATGATTCTGCACTCTTCTAGGAATTTGGCAAATGGTCTTGGTCGTTGTACACCTAGTCCATCATATCTACTATAGTATTCACCACCACGATCAGATCTGATAGCCTTAATAGTTTTGTCAAGTTGGTTCTCAACTTCAGCCTTATATGCCTTAAACACGTCCAATGCTTGATACTTCTCATGAATGAGATAAAGGTAACCATAACGAGAATAATCGTCTATGAACATAATAAAATATTGTTGACCATTCTAAATAGCCGTAGGAAATGACCTACAAATGTCCGTATGTATTAATTCTAAGATCGCTTGAAGATCTATTGACACCTAGTCTCCTTATATTTATTTGTTTTCCCTTAATGCACTCAGCATAGACTTAAAAATCTGATAAATTAAGAGAATCAAGAATTCCATCTGACATAAGTCGTTCAATTCTTTGTTTAGAAATGTGTCCTAAACGCTTGTGCCAGAGTAAAGCAGAATTCTCATTGGTTAATTTTCTTTTCGTACCACTTAACCCACATGTAAAGTTTCATTAAAAGATGCAATAGTATCAAGTAAATATAGATTATTATAAAAAGACAAGGAACCTATACCTACAATATTTGAATTTAGAAAAAGACTAAACTTATTATTTCTAAATGAACAAGAGTAACCAGATTTGTCAAATATAGAAATAGAAACCAAATTCTATCTAAAAGACAGTACTACATATGTCTCTTTCAAATCCAAATAATATCCTTTCTTCAATAATAATCTAAAAGTCCCTATTGCTTCAACTACAACTGAGTTGCCATCACCCACATAGTTGAATCTTTCAGCATCATTTGGCTTTCAACAACTCAAGCAACCTTGTATTGACACACTTATGTGAGTAGTAGCACCCAAATCTAGCCACCAAGTGTGTATTGACACTGAAGCTAAATTAACCTCAGAACAAACAAAATTAAGAAATGGATCTTTCTTTTTACACCAAGCGTGATACTTAGTGCATTCCTTCTTCATATGTCCAGGTTTACCACAAAAGAAACAACAAGAAGAGTTATCATTTTTTACAAAACGCTTTTCAATTTCTTTAAGAAACTCAATGGCTGTAATAACCTTCTCAGACACATCGCCCCTTAAGGTCTCTGGAATTCCACGCTTCATGATCATAAGACTCATGCAATTTGAACGTTCCCACTTCTCAATGTCCCATTTTTCCTCAATGGAACTTTTGTCCGTAAGAGAAGCAGGTTGTTTAGTCCTTAACGCAAGGTCAAGATCCATGCAGTCGAGAACGATCATCACACTCTCTTTCCAATCCTTAAAATTATCTTTAAGCATTAGAACTGAATTGATGTTGGCAGAAATCATAGAAGCAGATTGATTAACTGAAAATAGAACAAAATAACATGCACATAATAAGATTAATAATTCAAACAATGGTTAATCCCATCAACAGATACCTAGCACAATCATTAATATTTAGTCTTTGGACAGAAATATTAATTTATAAGTGGTACTCTTAGTGCAGTAATCAAATATGGATAATAAATCCTGTCAAATAATAAACCTTCCTTTGAGTCGATTTATTATTCACATGGAATCTTGATAATTATCTCATATTTATTACCACAAATGAATATATAATTCTGTCAAATATTAACTTTCTTTTAGGCCGATTAATATTCACATGAATCAAATACCCACAACTGTCTTAATATTAAAAAATAAATTAATTTCCACAAAAGAGGCTACTTTGGTAGCATATTGTAGTCATTAATAAATTCTAAAATATTAATTATAACTGAACCATAATTTGAATTTAATAATCCCAAATAACATAAAACTGAAAAAGATTATAAAAGTATCTTTATTTGAAAATTTCTGAAATTATAACCTTTTGTAACTTTATTTTCCTCACTTGATATTTTACTAAAAGAGGACCTTGATTTGGGAATAAATATCCCATATACAAATTTCTTGTATTTTCATTTAATCCAATTTGTGAAAATGACAATAATTAGTATTGAATTTTAGGAAACTCCCAATGGGTTGAAGACCATATCAATTTATTCCCTCTTACAAACTAGTATTATTTTGGGATCCTAAATCCTTAGATCTAGATGTGATATGGAACTAGATAGTTCTATCTTTTCTGAATCTTGATCAAAATTAAACACAAATCAAATTAATCCTCAATGATCTAATATGAAGTTGCTCTGATGCCACTTGTTGTAAATTTTAAAACTTAAAATAAACTTTAAGTTTAACCAAATTATACAGATGATAAAACCATCACCATAAAACCTTATTCTTCTTTATATTAAATCATCAAGAAAATAGAATTTGACAACAGAAGCGTACCTGAATCCATAAAAGTAAAATGATTCTTTACTTCTTTAGGATTTTGATCTTCTAAATTCAGTACTAGTTCTTCAAGACCAAAGTTTCTGGACGATGGGATGCCAGAACGAAAAACTACTTACGAATTTGGGGACCATAACCCTCCTATTTATAACCTTATTTTTCATAATTTCAATTCAACCCATCATAAAAGAGAAATTACAAAAATGATATCTACACATATGAATCCATACCTATATTAATGACCTATTAAACTTAACTTTAATATATTAATTGAATTTAGGCAAACCTTAAATAATAACATATGATATAATTATAGATTTATATATACATTTATGCCCAAAATCCAACAACATTTTCTTGCAAGACCGTAGTTGTAGCTTTTAAATCAGTAAATTATTTAAAAAATAACAGTAAATATTTCAATAACAACATAATTTTTAACAAATAATACTCAAAGTCGTTCTATTCATAACTAAAAACAACAAAATTTTTAATAAATAATAATCTCTAATTATAGATCTTTTCAACCAACCAAATTAAAATCTAACCCATAATAAAATATTTTTTTTATCATTACTACAAATATAATAGGAGCAACACATGCTCCACTTCCATCCCTCTTTACTTCTTCACTTAGTTGTTGTTCACGTTTCTTTAGTACCTTCGGTGGTTCCCATACCAGTCATGTGTTTTCTAACAAGTACAAATTGGTACAATATTTTAATATTCTCTTTCTTTATTTGTATTTGGTCTCTAATAAGTACAAATAGGCATAACATTTCAATAATCTCTTTCTTCATTTGTATTTGATGTGCTTATTTATATATAATCGCTGTGTTTTGTGTGGGAATCTTGACTAGTTAAAATAAAGGGGTTAAAAATATTAAAATGATTTGAAAATTTGTAAGTACCCTAATTTTTAATTTAACATTTATCTTTAAGAATATTACGTATTGAGACCTCCTAAGTTGTAACTGCTGTGTTAATATATCCAAGAGCTTCACAAATTTTTTTCTCGTATGCCGAATAGATGTTAGGGATAATATCGACCTGAAGTAGGATTCATGTGCTCGTAAATATCAGTGTGTTTGAAGGTCAGATGTCCTTCTTGGTGCCAATTTTCCTCCGCCCAGGCTTGAAATAGACAATACACAAACCTTGGCATAGTTTGAAGGCTTTAGAATTCCGCACCTAATATTTTGTCGACCTTGCCTTTATTGATCATAAAAAAATCGACATTTACGAGTCAACTGTATCACTGTGTGTACTGCATGCTCCCACGTAATCACAAAAATCTCCATATTTAAGGGTAGTGCAAGAAGTCATAAATATAAATGCTAGGGACCAATTACGGTATTATTTGCAATGCTATCGTTCATTGTCACTAAAAATAAAATTATGTTCTTTTTCTGGCAGTAGATGTGCCAAGTCATCTTTACTTCTGTTGAATGGTCTAATTCTGTCTGTAGTCAAAATCAAAGGGAGGACAATATAATAAACGCAAGTGAGGACAATGAAGGGACCAACCGCGTATTTCAACACAAATGATCGACAGAGATTTTGGCTACCCTCACCTAACTTTGTCAAAGCTTCTAGTCCCAATTGACCTTGTTGAGTAGGGGTCTGGTCTGATTGTCTTTCGTTATTATTATCGACATAGCTACTTCTTTATTACAAGGTTGGACGCATTGACTATTTATATGTGAACAAGGATTCCACGAGGAAGACATAACTCGTCCAAATAAGTGCAAACAAGAGTCTACAAATTCTGTTGCCGACTCATCACTCATGAATGCATTGCTTTTCTTCAATAATATCATCAGTATTTGGACTAGTGCCTAGGAAGAAAATTAGTGCGATTAAGATTAGTGAATATCATGATCATCAAGATGATAAAAAGTTGAATTCAGAAGCTTCTGACTTACCATTGTTTCAAACTCATTATTATTTTCTTGGCCGACGAAGGACACAACAATTAGCACATCCTTACGTATGTTTTGCATCATTACAAATATGGCCTAGAGATATAATCCAGTGTATTATTGATTATTGAACCCGGATGATTTTAGGACATTAGTTTAAAATATTATAGTTTAAAAAACTTGGGACTCGACTCGGCTCGACGTGTCATAGAACGACATTGACTTAGATTTGATTTCAAGCCAATTCAGAATCATTTATGTTATTTTTTGATCATCATTATCATCATTATCATCATCATCATGATAGACCTGATCTTAGAGAATTGAGGTCGGGATTACGGATTTTTCCTTCTATTTCATCTTGTCATAGACCATATCAGCGCTTAATTCCAATTTTCCCATATTTTTTCTTATTGTCTCAATATATGTTGTAAAACCCTAATATCGGGTAAGGGTTTTACCCGCTTGTAGTTGGCCGGTTCGGACCGTTTCGAGTCGGTTCGAGCTAGCTCAAGCGAGAACAATGTTAAGAATATGAGTATGAGGCCCAGATAGCCATATATGAGCATGTTATGGAGGTTGAGTATGCGCGACATGCATATGATAGTTTTAGTTATGATACATTAGAGAATGAGTTATCAGTATATACACGAGGTATACATATGATTTTAGTGAGTTAGCAAAGATTTTAGGCCTAGATCTAGGCCGTTGCAGCATTTACTATCTCGTTTGGGATTTTCATGGTATCTCATTGCATGCATCATAGGGATTTAGGACCATCGGAATTGTGCCCTGTGGGCCCAGATCGATTGCGTTTAGGGTTTCGAGGCTCATTTACCCTTCTTACCTCGATTCACGCTTATAGAGTCAATTTTAGGAATCGAGTCAGTTTCGACTTCAGACGACCTTGATCCAAGATTTTTATCCGTATGTATATTGCATATACCCATAGGTGGGTCTCACTAAGACCATGAGTTGTTAGACAGTTCAGATCGTGCCACGTGGCAAGATTTGAGCCGCAACGTCAGAGCTAGCATTCTCTGTATGATTTTACTATAACTTTCCCACATTTTTTAGAACTACGCACCGATAGCTCCGTGGCCACTTTGGCTCGCCACCGGCGCGACCCCGGCCATCCTCCGGCCACCAAATCAGTATGGCCGTGACTACCTCGCGGCCAGCTATAGGTTCGAACCCACCGTCATCATCAGCGCCGCCGCACTCGGCGTTGGCAATTGAGTTTTTATCACTGTTCATCACAGCCGCCGCCACCCTTTCGGGCCTTTTTCTGGCGTGGTGAGCCACCTCCGGCCGATCTGACCACCCCAACAGCTTCCCCTCACCGAGATCTTCATTTTGAGACCACCCATGACCACCACTACGATTGCCGCCGGCGACATTGCCGCACCCGGCGGCAACACCGCCACTTTTAGGCCATTTTCCGGCCAACCAGTGGCCGGACTTCACCGATCGTCACTACCAGCACCTTCGCCTTAACGCCCTCTGTCGATCCCGACTAGCGGCGACCCCAGCCATGCCGCTGTCGGTATTTTTCGGCAACGGACACCGCCATCCCCGCCCCATTCGGCTCGTTTACCAGCGTCGCATTTGCCTACCCGAGATCGCGTTCGCGTTCGCATTCGCATTAGCGTTCGTGTCCGTGTTTGCCTGTCTGTGCTCGAATCTACCAGCCATGTTCATGTTCATGTATGTCACTCCAAACCAGCCCAGCCGGCCCTGCCCAGCAGTTTATTTAACCTAGACCAAGTTGGCTCGGCCCAACTCAATTTGGTCTGCTCGGTTCGGTCCGGTTCAACCTGCTTTCAGCCGTTTCTCGACCATTTTTGGCAATTCGAGAACGCTTATATTATTTTAGATGCATATTCACATTGTTTAACATGTTTTGATGTTATGAGTATTTTTCTTTATTTATTCATTTCTTATTATTTATATATTTGTTGACTATGATGAATGATTATGTGACTAAGTATTGTTATTGATAATGTATTTATTCATAGATATTATTTTTTCTTATGCTTATCTTATTTTATTTAATTAATTGATTGATTATTAATTATTTCTTACTCGTGTTATTATTTATACATAATTAGGCGTATGTTCGTATATTTAATATTTATATTAATATTCTTCACGATTAATTAATATTAGCTATTTATTTATTTACCTATTGATTTATTTTATCATTTATTTTTTTATTTGTTTAATTGTTTATATGTTTACTAACATGAGTATATATGATATTTACCGGTGTCTAGTCGTGTATTTGTATAGAATAATTATATTATAATAATATTATTAGACTATTACTTATATTCATATATTTATTATTTACCAAATTATCTATGAGTGTACTTATTTGTTTATTTATTTATTTGTTATTTATTAATATTATTATGTCTTCATTTTCGTGATGTATGTTTAGTTGTAGCTTTATTTAGTATTGTTTTATTTATTCGGATGTATTGATGATATGAGCAAACACCACGAGTATGCATCATATAGAGTTATCGATATTTTACTTTGCATTGGGTTTCGATATAGGTTACGGAGTTGGAGCTAGCCGTAGATGTGTTGATGCACTTGGAGCTTGGGCCACAGGTCCGTAGGACTCTCTCTCTTTGCTTGACTCCTTGCGTGTTGAGTTTAACCTTATTTTAAACGTAAGACGACATCGGCGCATTTAATCGGATCTCCGATGTCGGGCTATTTAGCCGTATTTTTTATGATTGTTTAATAAAACTACAAGGATGAGATCCCTTGTTGGTTTTCGAACTGAATCTCCAGAAATATATGATACAAGCCTCTTTCCTAAGCCTATTATATGAGTACATGCATTTTTACAGATTTCACGAATAAGAGAGTGAGTGGAATGAAGATATGTATGAATAACACTAGTACTCCATCAAACCCTGAGGTAGTGCGGTGTAACTACGTAATGCAGTACATTTCCAAAATTTGTGGCACTAACTTAACCGTTCCTTTTGCTACTTGAGTACCGTGGCGGGTGTAATATGTAGGATGTGAGTGTGTAAGCGTTGTATGTATGAATATGATTATGAGCTGTGCATGCGGGCCAACACTTGTTTAAGTATGTTTGCTTACCACCCACTCTTAGGCAATTCTGAAGTTTCATAAGTTTTTGTGGGTAATGGAATACCCATTTACAAGTTTGTATCAGCTATTTTTCTGACCAGTAACACTCGTTACTGACATTTTTCATATAATATATGTAGGCCTTGAAAATTCTGAGTCGACTTTGGTGGGAGGATAGATAAACGCTATACATACTTGAGCTCAACGTAGTTATTTCTTTTCTTACTTTTACTTGTATTTGATGTATTTTGACGTGTATTTAACAATGTCATCCATTCTCATAACATCGAACAGGTTATTTCGATATATTTTATCGATCGAGTCTTACCGACCAATAATTTTAAATATGACTCGACTTGATTATAACATTTCTGATTTGGTTCTTAAGTGAACCAAAATCGGGGTGTTAGACATGTTCTTTTAGGCCAATTACACCCTCTTTTAATATACTAGCAAAATGACATAGTATATCTTTTAACAACAACATCTGAAGGACGTCTTTGCACGTGCCCAAACCAACGCAACCTATGTTCTCTCATTTTCTCCTCAATTAGTACCATAATTAATTGTGCATGTATAGTGTTGTTGGAAATTCGATCTATAAGGGTTTTTCTAGACATCCATCTCAACATTTGCATCTTAACTATTTCTATTTTATCAATATGCATTTGCTTTGTTGCACAACATTATATTTTATAAAGTAGTTCTGAGAGAATAACTCTTCAATAAAATTAACCTGTCAATTTCATAAGAACTTGTTTTTCACATAGCACCCCAGAAGAAGTTTTCCATTTTAGCCATCCAAGTGTAATTTTATTCTTGACATCCTCATCAATGTCCTCGTTTAAATTTAGCATAGAGCTAGGGTACTTAAAATGCCTCTTCTGTGGCAACTTGTAATTCTCTAAATGGATAAAAGAGTTCTCTCTAATAGTGGTCTCACTAAAATTACATTTAATGTACTCCAATTTTGCTCGGCTAATCCTTAGGCCTTGTGAATCTAGACTATGTATCCATAATTTCAACTTACCATCATCAACTTCTTCTTTAGAAGTATCAATCAGCACCACATCATATGCAAATAGGATACACCATGGGCCATCATCTTGAATATTTTGAGTCAATTCATCTATCACAAGGGCAAAAGAGGTAAGGCTCAAAGCAAATCCTTGATGTAAACCGACTTTCACTAAAAAATCTTATATTTTCCCATCAAAGTCATCACACAAGTGCTAGCATTAACATAAATATCTTTAATAAGTTTAATGTAAATCCTTGAGCCCTTTTTGCTTCTAAAATTTTCCAAATCAAGTTCTTTGGGATTCTATTATATGCTTTCTGCAAGTCAATGAACGCCATATATATGTTTTTTTATTTGCCCAAATTGTTCCATCAATTGCCTTAACAAAAAGATAACCTCCGTTGTAGATCTTTGTGGCATGAAACTACATTGATTTTCCCTAACTAATGAAACACATTACACACATTTTTCCACCACCTTTTCCCATAATTTGATTGTGTGGCTCATTGACTTGATGCCCCTGAAATTTGAACAATTTTGAATGTCACCCCACCCTTATTCTTATAGATTGGTATGATAATGTTTTTCTTCTATGAATCAAACATTCTTTGAGAACCCAATATTTTGTTAAAGAGCTTAGCCAATCATATGAGACTAATATTGCCAATGCAGTTCCACACATCAATTAGAATTGAATAGGGGCCAAGTGCTTTTCTATTTTTTATTTTTACTCAATGCCTCTTTGACATCTTTTGCTTTGATTTTTCTGCAATAAAGAAAGGGGCCCCGACTCACCATTCACATCCTCACCATTGGAATCACCCATTTCATTTAGAAGGCTACCAAAATATCTCCTCTAATGATCTCAAACCTCCTCATCCTTTGTCTACACCTTGTCCTCCTTATCTTTAATGCATCTAACACCCTCAAGATCTTTCTCTTTTTGTCCCTTAACTTGACCAATTTATAAATATTCACTTCACTGTCTTTTGATCCCAAGTCATCGTAGAAATTCTCATATACTTTTAGTTTGGAGTCTCTCACCACTCTTTTGGCTTTAGTCCGGGTTTCCTTATAATGCTTCCAATCATCAATATACCTACTTCTTTGCTATGTTTTGCAATAACACTTTTTAACCTAAGCACATTTTCAACTTCATCATTCCACCTCTATGATTCTTCTTTCTCATATCAGCCACCTTTGGTTTCTTCAACTACTTCTTTCCTCACTTTTTTAAGGCAAGAAATCATTGTGTTCCACACCTCCTCAGCCTCCCCATCAACCCCCAAGCTTTACTTTCTAAAAGTTTTGCCTTAAACTTGATGAGAGCCTCACTCTTCAGGTTCCACCATTTAATTATAGGTTCAACTTTCAAGGCTTTATGATTCTTCACCCCTTTAAAGAGTACATCCAAGATAAAGAGGCAATGTTGGGTTGCAATTGGTTCACCACAAATGACCTTACAAGTAGAAAAAATCAGTTTGACTTTTATTGACCCCACTCTTGAATGTGATCAAATGTTTTTCTTTCTTTCGAAAATAGGTGTTTGATATGCATAAAATATATGCTAAGCAAATTCAAGGATTGATGTCCCCACCTCATTCCTTCACCAAAACCATAACTCCCATGCACAACTTCAAAGCCAATATTAATATTATCCATACCAATATGACCATTAAAGTCCTCACAAAGCAAAATGTTTTCTTCCATAGGAATTTGTTGGATCAAATGCTCCAAATTTTCCCAAGATAGACTTTTGTCACTTTCGATAAACCAATTTGAGGGGCATAAGTGCTCACAACATGAATAATCTCATCTACAAAAATTAGTTTAATAGCCATCAATCCATCACTTACTCTATTTACACCAACAACTAAGAAAATAAACTCTATTGAAAGCAATCTTTTCTACCCCTCTTGTCTTCAAGTAACTCTCATAAATCCAAAATCTTCAAATAAGGTTTATTTTCTTTAGAACGTCCAATAACATGTATTTATACTCTCCTAATGATTAGAGTAAAATTGGCGCTAGAAATAACATCTAAATATATGAAGTAATAAAAATCCTATAGCAAGCTCGTGCAAAGACACCCCACACGGTAAAGGGACCGCACCTTTATTTTCCCTTAATTTCTCCCAATGCAAGGGCGCTGACCTTGAACTTGATTTTTAAAAACTATTGAAATCTGGCGCCTTTACTCCACGCCAGCGCCCTTGAGCCGACCAAAATTGCTTAGCTTTGTAAAAATTCCAATTAAACTTGATCCTTGATCCTCAAACTCCTAAAATGCTAAGAAAATATAAATTCCATTTACGCACACTAAAAATCGAATATAAAAAATGAATTTTCCATTTTATTATACGCCTAATATAATAATAACCTAAAACTTAGAAACATGACTCTAAAATTAATTAAAGGCTCTAATAAAACTAACTTTTTAGACACTTATCAAGCCCCCAAACTTAACTCTTGCTTGTCAAGCATATTGACTACTAAACTATGCAATAAAACAAAATATCTAACTCACATTTCTATTTTCACAAACATTCAACATCCCATAATCAAATATTAACAATCATTTAAATCAAATAAGTATCCTACCATCAATTCCATTTACAAATAATTCTCATTTTGAATATAATAAACTTCTCATTTATGATACAAATCAGTCCAAAGAGCATTAAATTAGCAAAACACCAATTTGAATGAGATTTTCATATGTTCAAATATCAACTTTCTCTCAAATAATGTAAGTTGTCAATAAGAATCAATAGGCCTTTCATAGGTTCTAATGAGGCTCGACTGGGATATAAAAAAGATAATAGCAAAGGCTAAACAAATAGAGCTCATCACCACCTCAGCAACTATATCCTTCCAAACTTAAACAAGTTAAATCATTCTACATTCAACCAATCAAAAAATCCTACATCCACTTCTCCTCACATGTATATCCACAAAACCTCATCATATCCAAACAATAAAAACATAACTAATAAATATTTTTTCCTCTTATTGTTTTCTTTTTTCATTTTAATTTTTAGCCTCTTTTTTCATTTTCCAACTTTTTTGTCATATCAACCCTCTCCATCAAATAATAACCAACACCCCCACATCATAATAAACAAAACTCCTCCAATAATTTAACAAATTCAAATATGGAAGGATATAACTATTAGGGTGTTAGCACCTAAATAATGGAAAATAATTGAAAGGCTCTAACTCATGTAATGTTAAGAGAACAAAACAGTAAGGTATAAATGTAGACCAAAAATTTGTCTCTCATCTTTGGGCATGATCGAGTCTAAACTCATGCATGCACCTTAACCCAAGCCATGCACCCATTGGAGACTTTGTCCACATTTGTTGCATGAGTAATGGAAAAGATATAAATAAAAAATGAGAAATAGAATAGGAAGATCTGATTTGTTTCCATCAATTGTGGACCTAACAAGAGAGGATGAGAGGAGCT
>JAURVB010002455.1:0-10000 GCA_033002965.1 Piper betle | reverse complement strand
TACTTATATTATACTACTTTAGGGTGTTAAGGAGTACTAGTGTAATTTATAGAACCCATACCACTCACTCTCTTATTTGTAAAATCCACAAAACCACACATGCTTATATAATAGGTTTAAAAGAGGGGTTTATATAATAAATTTCCGGAGCTTATCCTTTGAAAACCAAAAATGAATCTCATCCTTGAAATTTATTCAATTGCGAAAAGCTCGGCTAAATGACCTAGCATCGGAGGGATCTAATAAAATGCCACTAACACTATCTTACGCCTAAAGCACGATTAAACTCAACACTCAAGGAATCAAATAGTGATGAAGTAGAAGAGTCCTAAGGACTTGAATGAGTTGAGTTTCTCGTTCTAACTCAGCAAACTCACTCCGAGTAACCTAAAAAGGAGATGAAACCTAAATCAACCTCAGATAACATCGGCATGCAAAATGAAGTTAGGTCTCAACACATGCATGACACAAAAATAATTAATTAATTTACTTATTTAATTAAATGAAGTGTTAATCCTCATTAAATAACTTTAATTAAGGTTTGGGGTTATATATATACTTAGTCAAAGTCTCTTACTTAGGATTTTTTTCGAATAGACTTAACCGGACAATTTTTTGGACAAGCAAAAACGATGTCCAAATGGGCTAAAATTTGGACCAGGGGGTCCTGACACTCTAAGGGGTTTGGTACAAAAATTACTAAGGGATATCCCATAGGTCAACATGGTAAACAAGAGCCACTAATGTCAAAATAAGGTGCTGGGAATAGTGGTCCAGGGCTGACCTGCGCACCAATCCTTCTGAATTTTTCTCATGAACTTGGAGACTCCAAATGGGTATGGGTAAAATTTGAGAGTTAGCCAATAGCATGGGCTTCAATCCTCTAAAATTGCAAGTCCAAAATTCAAGGATTTGGGTCAGAGTGAACTCGCGAATGGAAAGCATTGACTATGTCATTTCTAGGGTAGAATTTCATAATGCAAGATCTACTGGGTGGAATTTCATACAATTTCACCACCAAATTACTAGGGTAAGGGATTTAGTAACTGGATCTAGGGAACTAGGATTTCACCCTGCAAACTTGTACACTCCCCAATTCCTGATTAACTAACCCCCTAAATGATTTTTAATTATTACTAAAATTTACCTATTCCTAGTAGACACTTATAGAGTGAATCTTTAATTTTTATAGATTTTATTAAGACCTTTCAATAGGCTCACAGTGGAGCACAATCACAAAGTGTAACATAGCACTTCAGCGGAGTAGTAAACACACAACACATTTAGGTTCATGCCCTTACGAAGGTTATTTTAGGATGATATTTTATCAAAACATAACTAACATCATGAAAAATAATCATGCAAAAGATAGAATTTAAATATATCCTACAACATGATGTAGAAGAGGCGGCCAGGTCACTGGGAGCATGAAAGCTGCCACATTTTGCTAAGTTTAGCACTTGTTCATGCTTACACATTCAAAGTCAGATGAAACTTTTTAAATAAAACTTGTAGATATACCTTTTATGAAGCTAACAAGTCAAAAATCATTCAAATCTGCAACCTACAGCATGATATGTGAATTTTATAACGAAAGTATGCACATACAAGCATATAGATCTTAGAAAACTCATAAAAATTTCAAACATATGAAAATGACATAATTCTAAAGCCTAAGTACTCCTAACAAGTAAATATACATGACAAAAATATAAGAAAAACACAAACACGTTCAGACAATCATACAACAAATGTAAAACATGCAAAAATGGGAGGAAAGGTGAGACCTTTACCTCTTAAGGGAGAGATCTCTTGGTGCTCCTAATCCACGACCTGCGACCCTAAGAGGTTTTTTGGGCTTAGAGAAGCTAGGGAGAGATTGGAGGAAGTGGAGAAGAAGGAAAGAAGTGGACGGTTGGAAGGAGTGAGAAAAGGGGTGAAAGTTGGAGGAGATGGGTTGTATTTATAAAAGGGAAAACAGTGTTGGTGCAAAGGCTCTAGCCCAGTGCAAGGACGCTAGCTTCTGCCAAGTCAGACCATAGAAAACGTCAGACCCAGACCACGTGTACTTGCTAAACCAAGCTGCATGGAAAATCAAGTCAACTTTCTTGGCGCAAGGTCGCCTTGTGTAGAACCCTAATTCCATTAATTTTTTACGGAAGAGTGCTGGCATGCCACCTTTGCGCCATGGTCTGGCATAAAGGCTCTGTGTGGGAGTCTTTGTTCTGGGCACAGTTTATGCGCACCTAGGGTTTGCACCCATAGGGGTGCCAAGCAACCTCAGGAACCGCACTGTAAGTCCCGAGGGGCTAGGATCAACCATAACGGGTTTCAAACACGCAACAAGTGATATAGACTCATGAGATACATGATCCTAAACCTAACTATACTGGACTTAAATAAAACAAAAAATAAGAGCCGAGACGGTGTAATGTCCAGCCAGGCGGCTCCGAACACCTAGGGAGATTAAGGTTATGACTCACACATACATACCATACATAACATGCGGCAAAAAAGGGTCAAACAAGTAACTTGATTCGGGTTGCAACTAAACTAAAACTAAAATTGTTGGGTGAAAAGCCTGGATTTTACACATGTAGTGTTTCCTTTCGACATGAGGGCTAGAGACTTGAAAAAAGTCTCTTGAGATTGTCTCTTTACCTCTTCCTTCAAGAAGCTAAATATGACCATGACCATAATCAACTTCTCTATATTGTCCAGGGATACCATGAGTGTCTCCCAACTATATGGTAAAGAATTGAGCAAGATATATGCTTTCTGGTCATCATCTCAAGTCATTTTTTATCTAAGAAGTTGACTTAGTGAACTCTTAATTTCATTAAAATGCTCAATAACATCAATACCATCTTTGTTTTTTAATTAATAAGTTTGTTTACCAATAATTTCTGGTTTCCAATAGTGTTACTTTCATATATATCTCTGCTTTAAAATTTTGCATTTCAGAAACATAGTGATAGACAAGTTCTTACATCCATTGTCTTAGACATGTCACAACCTTCTTATCCCACTTTTCCCAATCTTTATGGGACATCTGTCCTAGTCTCACGCTGGTGATAGGCTCATAATAATCTTTGAAATAGAGATGAACAATAATCTTACCTTTCCAATAGTGCCATTTATCAACCCCCTTAAAGATCAAACAAACAAACCAAGTTGATATAACTAGTTGGGAAATATTTAAATCTAATCTCAATTCTACTCATTAGTTTAACAAGATAATTGTCACAAAATTGGTATAATAAATAGCAGCACTATAAGTAGGGATGGCAGTCGAGCCAAGTAAGCTTGGCTTGGCTCAGCTTAGCTCGTGGTTTTACGAGCCGAACTCATCTCGAGCTTGAATTCAAGCCGAGCCGTCGCGAGCCGAGACAGGCTCTGTGGTATTTGCTTGAGCTCGGGCTCAGCTTGAGCAGTTGAGCTTTGGAAGCCCAACAACTCTCCTCTTTTTTATAGGGCTGTTGGGCTTTCCAAAGCCCAACAGCTCTTATTTATACATAAAAAAAGGATAGAGCTATCAGGAGACCAATGGATTTATACATAATAAAAAGGATTGAGCTATCACGCACAATAGTTTTAAATGGCCACTCATAAACATGGCAAACTCCCTTGGATCATTATATAAAAAGTTGGAATTAGGAGACCAATGGTGCATATATATATATATGTGTGTGTGTGTGTGTGTGTGTGTGTGGATACTTCAAGTAAGTTGCACTCGTGGACGATCAATGCACTCGTGGTTTGTTGTGGTTGTTCTGGCGGTGCTCATTCTATGGGGTGGCTAAGTTGCAGAACACTTCCATTGTAACGTTGCCCAACGGGTCCCGATAATAAGGTACTTTATCGTATCTGATCCAAAAATATCGGATTGAAGTTTAACCATATCCAGGTATATGGATTTGGGCTTTTATCGGTACTCGATTTATATCAGGTTTGGGTTCACACGTCTCAAAGGACCCAACCTCATAAGAAACCGAGCGGCTTTTTTTTGTGTGTTGTGTATATATATATATATATATATATATATATATAGATAGGCATGTTGTCATGCACTGCCATATTTTTGCGGTGCATGTAGCGTTTTTAATTTGGGTCGTTGGATCAAAATCCAATAGCCCAAATCGGTTTTAAGCTTTTTCACCCCCTCACCCATTTTCTCCTGCGCCGGCCGCCTTCCACCCACCGAATTCTGCCACCCCCCGGCCCTCACCCCCACGGGCCCCGCCCTACACCGCCCCCACCCTCACCCCCCGGGCCTTGCCCCATCCCCACCCTTGCCCCCTCGGCCCTGCCCACAATCGCGGCACCCCCCCCCCCAACCCCTCGGGCCACCACCTTTCGCCTACCCCCGCCTGCAGCCACAGATCCCCCTGTAAAACCCGTGACTCGAGTCAGGGTTTTACGTTACCTAACCAGTCGGTTCAACCGTTGGTTCGAGTCGAGTCAGTTTCATGAACCGCGTGCTGAGTCGAGGCCAGCCGTGAGTTATGAGCGATGAGAGTCAGGTGTACCTGAATATATGATGATAACGTCGAGAAGATGGTGAGAAATGAGTTATCAGAATATATGAAAGTATGCAGTATTTTTCCTTTTTTATATTTTTGATCGTAGAAATAGTTTTAGGCCGAATAACGCATTAGGACGCGTTAGATCATATTCGGGTGGGTTATTAGTTATAGAGCATGCCATTTGGATGTTGTTGTGTTTGTTTTATTTTATGGGATTTTTCCATATTTTTCTAGATTTTTTTTAGAATTTATTACGAACTAGTTATTATTTTGACTCGAGTAGGAATCGAGTCAATACTTATTTACGAGTTTGCCACTAGAGGTATTTCACCTCCCTTCCCGACACTTCCCCACCCAAACCCCTAGCCGCCGCCTTGTGTTCGTTGTCGCCGCCGTCGCCGACGTCGCACTGCCGCCGATAACGTCGCCCGCCCCGCCTGCGTCGCGTGCTGCCACGACCCACCTCGGCCACGTCCGCCGCCACGACACCGGAATCGCCCCACAAGCTGCGACGCCCTCCCTCGTCGATTCGCCGCCGTCTGAGCCGCGCCACCGCCGCTGTGACCGCGACGACCACCCTCTCGCCGTCGCCGACGTTTCCCCCATCATCCCGACCGCCGTCGAGGCCGGCCGTAGCCCCGATCGGAGCACGCCGCCGCCGTCGCCCGTTTTTGACGCCGTCGCCGACGGCCATCGCCGCCCCGGCTACCCTGTTTGACACCACCATTGGACCAAGCTCGTCGAGCTGGTGCCGATAGACCCTCTGATTGCCCCGTCCAGAATCATCGCCGGAAAACCGAACCGGAAACCGCCGGGAAAAATTGGATTCGTGGGAAGTTCGCCGGATCATCCGCCGAACGCACCCGGTCGAATCCGATCGGACTTCGGACGCCGCTAGGTGCCGAATTCGAGTTTCGAGCCACGAAACGGAAACCCTAGCCGTCGCCGATTTTCGACGACGCGAGGTATAAATTACTTCGACGTAAATTCTTAAATTTTATAATTATTAGGGAAGCATGCTAGACTAGATAATTAGATGAATTTTCATGTTTTTGACGTGTCTGTATGTTTGTGTGTAATTTAATAAAAATTATGAAATTGGTTGATTGATGAGTGTTAAAATGGAAAAGTAAGGAATTAATTAGGTGAACTAATTAATTACCCTGATTTCATGAGACGTAGATTGAAAACTCACTAGAATTGACTTAGGATGAATGTGTGATGATTGATGCGTGATTGTGTTGATTGTGTGTGCATGCTATAGGATGTGTGATTCATCATGCGGGCGTTAGTTTTTAGCTTGATTGTGTAGGTACGGTGTAGGAGCTCGCCGCCTAGGCGCGTGGACCCGTTTGGAGCTTCTACCAGGTCCGTTTAGGACTCGTTCTCTGTTTTACGCTACTCTATTGTGTATTTGATTTATCATGTGCAGGACGAGTTAAGTGGCGTTTTATCGGATCCCACTTAACTCGGGCCATTTAGCCAATAGTTCTTTTCTGGATTAATAACCCTCGAGGATGAGATCCCTCGAGTTTGTTTTCGAACTTCAGATCCAGCTCACGTTGCCTTCGGGCCTATTGTATAAATCCCAACCTAGACCTATATATATGTATAGTTTTCGCGTTTTTAGTGAGAGATTGAATGAGGGAAATCCGACTACCGTGCTACGCGAGCGGGCACGTGTGAGTCGATAGTGGGCTCTGGAATGGTGTACGAGCCGTTTCATTCCCGAGGGATCCTGACAACTCCACCTTTGAGTTCCTCAAACCCGGAGAAGTGTGGAGGTTCACGGGTACTGCATTGCAGCGCATGTCTAGACTTGTGGTTTCAAAGGGTACTAAAGGCGACTGCCTGAGAGTGCTCGGCCTTCGTACTCAAGGCCAGGAGTAATATGGAAGGTGCAGAGGGCGGAAAGGAATGAGATTTGATGCGAGAAGCGATAGAGAAATGGCCAAGGTATGAGAATGAGAAAGAAAGGGGGACGCTGTCGACCCGAGGGCGACGGCTCCCATATGTGCCCTGATGAGAGTTCTTGAGGAAGTATATGGTTTTCATTCAACAGGAGAGTTTGCTCTCCTGTGCCAGATTGATATTAGTTATTTTCCGGGCCGGTAACACTCGTTACTGACGGTTTTTCTATATATATGTAGGTGAGGAATGCGAGCGATGAAAGCTGTCGGGACTGCGGAGGAGCAGCACGGAACCGCGCACACATGTACCTGCCGCGTGTAACGTATAATGATGATGTGTTAATGCTATGTGAATGATAATTTGGATGTGTTTGTTTGGATGAATTGCCTGTTATGAAATGAACGGATAGATGTGAATGAGCAGGGAGCCTTGAGTTCAGCCTCGGCTTAGATGAAAACAAATGAGATAATAATGGAATGCCGCGGTAGATTGTTATGTTTTGTCGTATTTTGATAAAATATTTATATACCTTTGTTGTGGACAGGTTGGCCCTTATTGCACTTTTAGGGGAAACTCTGTCCGTTTTTACGTAGTAGTATATATTTTCTTTTGGTTTCTCATTTATTGTTTTGTCTTGTTTTTGCTTGTACATCATAGCATGCATGTAGGACCGCGTTAGAACCCAATTGTTCCCATTCATGCATTTCATGTTTGCATCTCCATCTTGAGACGCCGAGGGCAGATCCGGGTCGGCTTAACCGAACCCAGTAGATTAGCGAACGGTTCGGTCGCCGGTGACATTTCCGGGTCGGTTCACGGGTGAGCCGAAACGAGTTGTTACACACCCCCCGCCCGCCTGCCCGAAGCCGTAGTCCCCCCCTGCCCCCGCCAGTAGCGCAGCCCCTCCCCACTTGCGGCCAGTGACGAGGTCGCCGGCGGTGTGGTGGTAGGGCAAAACAGATGGGGGAAGAAAGAGGGGAGGGTAGCTTGATCCCAACTCAAGTAAGTTTTTATTACAGAAATAAATATTAAAATAAAATAATTTCGTAATAAAAATTTTACTCGGTCCGACTCGAGTCAATATTATGAAATAAATTTTTTTAAAAATAAAATAATTTCATAATAAAAACTTGATTTAATCCCATGCCACTCGAGTTAATATTATAAAATAATTTTTTTAAAAAATAAAAGAATTTCATAATAAAACTTGAGTCGATCCAGTGTGACTCGAGTCAATATTATGAAATAAATTTTTATAAAAATAAAATATTTTTATAATTAAAACTTGACTCGATACCACGTGACTCGAGTCAATATTACGAAATAATTTTTTTAAAAAATAAATAATTTCACAATAAAACTTGAGTAGATCCAATGTGACTCGAGTCAATATTACAAAATATATTTTTAGAAAAATAAAATATTTTTATAATAAAAATTTGACTTGATACTATGTGACTCGAGTCAATATTACGAAATAAATTTATTATGAAAATATTTTATTTTAAAAAATTTATTTCATAATATTGACTTGAGTCACACAGTATCGAGTCAAGTTTTTATTATGAAAAATATTTTATTTTTAAAAAAATTATTTCGTAACATTGACTCGAGTTGCACTGGATCGAGTCGAGTTTTTATTATGAAATTATTTTATTTTTTTAAAATTTATTTCTTAATAAAAACTTGACTCGGTCCTAACTCGAGTCAATATTATGAAAAAAAATTTTTAATAAAAAAATTATTTGGTAATATTGACTCAAGTCGGGAGTAAATCCAGTTTTTATTTTATGTTATTTTATTTTTAAAATTTATTTCATAATATTGACTAAAATAGGAAGCTAGTCAAGTTTTTATTTTATTGTATTTTATTTTTAAAAATATTTCGTAATTTTGACTCGAGTCTGGAGCGAGTTAAGTTTTTATTACGAAATTGTCATCGTTTTCCTTCCCAGTGTTTTGTCGCGCCACGGCCAGCATTGATGCAGGTGACACTGGCGTGGAGGAGGCCAGGGCAGCAGACGACGGGGAGGAGCTCGGTCGGCAGGCAGGGGGAACCGAGCAGGGCGGGGGGGGGGGGAACGGGGCAGGTGGGGGAGGGGCTGCAGCGGGGGCTACAAGCAGGGACAGGGCGAGGGCGCGGCGGCGGGTGTGTGGGCGAAACTGGCAACAGGAAACATGGTAGGTGGGAGGGAGGGCTGCGGGCGGGGCAGCCAATGGCGAGTGGTGGGGTGGGAAATTCCTGTCGAACGATTGATGCCCGTTGGATTTTGATCCAACGACCACCAATCCAAACGCTGCCTATGCGCTGCCAAACAAGGCAGTGCATAGGAGCATACCTATATATATATATAACACTGTTGTTAGAATTAGTTTGAACCTGTCTGATTCAGCCATTTCAACTCGACTCTGATAGAATCCGAGTCAAAGCTACATACATAAATTGAATAACTAGAGTCGGTCTATTAATCGCCTGATTCATTAGCGATTCATGAATCATAATTCTCACCAAATTTTATATATTTTAATATTTGATAATTAACAAATAGATAAAGATATAATCTAGATAACTATAAGAGAATTTAACTTGGGATCTTCTTATTACTTATATTTTCAGCCTA
This sequence comes from Piper betle, assembly GCA_033002965.1. Lineage (NCBI taxonomy): Eukaryota > Viridiplantae > Streptophyta > Magnoliopsida > Piperales > Piperaceae > Piper > Piper betle. The sequence goes on along the minus strand of JAURVB010002455.1, from coordinate 942 downwards.
TTTATAATATTTAGTACTTTAAAGTTTATAAAACTTGCTTAATTAAGAATACTTAATTTTATACTTAAATATAATTTGATAAAAAGATTTACTTCAATATTATTTTTATTTTAAGTTTTTCCTTGATAAACCAATTTTCATACAAATATATATGCAATCTTGATAAATTTACCAATTCAAAACAGCCATCATTCATGAGCCGGTTTGATTCATAATTTTAAAAATGTGATTCAATCATCAATTTTAATTTTTACAACATCGATATGCGTGTATGTAATATATTTATTATCGGTTCGGGTATGGATTTGCTAAATTGGGTTTGAGTCAGGTTTGAGACTAAGCTAAATAAAAGTATTCATGTGCATATTGTGATTGGGTTCAGGGATTTAATATCAGATCGAGCTTGGATCTTGCAGACCGTACCGTCCTATTGGCAAGACTATTCTATAGTGGCCTTCACAAAGAACGTCACCAAGCCCGCGAAGAGGTTGTCCTGATACAGGATACAATTTGTGGATTCGTCTATGATTTCCCTAAAGAGTGACCAATCTTGAAACTCCTAAGTTCATTATTTATTTGGTTGTTTTTTTTTTAAAAATCTTGTTAATGTATTTCTGCATCTGTCCTTTGTTGGGTTTTTCTCCTCGTATTTTCAGTTATTTATGCTCAATAAATCATGTACTGTGATGTAGACAATGCTCAATAAATCCATTACGAAGATTACCATTTTAGTGATAATATAATAGACTTGTAAAGCAATTACTGCCATATCAAAATACTTGTTCGTCCAAATTTTTCACCGCACCCCTCGGCTCAATCATGACGGTTAACCCAGCCAGTCGTGGTTGAACCCGTGGTTATGCCTAATTTAATAGAAATGAGATACGTGAGATTTATTCGGAAGGAGGGAAAGGGGTCCACGAGATTGAAGAAGACGAAGAA
>JAURVB010002454.1:0-10348 GCA_033002965.1 Piper betle | reverse complement strand
ACACCCACGCACACGTGTGTACACACACACAACACAAAAATGCTAGGATGTGAATGTTTTTAGTTTATGAACTTTATAAATTTAGATTGTGATCGTCAATCTTTTATTTAATGATTCACATTAGGTAATTATAGGTAAGTAATTTTATAATTATAAATGACTACTCACATGTAACTATCAAATATGAACTATTAGATGAAAAATTAATAGCCACGATGAGGTTCACACCCTATCTTTTCATTTTGCATCTTTTCTAATTTGTTGGAGGTGAAAACCACAGCCGTCACCCTATTTCGCCACCATGTCGACTATTCTGCCCTCATTCTTAATTTGGGATTGCATTTTAGTGATTTGTAAACTGACCATTTCTCATTGTGTTGATCAATTATTATCTCGTTTTGTGTACAAATTGTTAGTGGTCTGTTTACTGGTGTGAGTATACAAATACTTCCATGCATTATTTGGAGTAGTATTGAAATGGGTTTCATTTCAGGAACCAGAGTTCACATTTGCCACCATAGTTCACTCTTGCCGTTAGACTAAATCTTGGCGCTTAAATCATGTGTCAGTTAAGACTCGTATTTATTTTATTTTATCGCTCTAATCATCTATCGGATTTGGTTGATCATGTAGGGCAACTTAGGCGTAATCCACGACCACCGAGTTCATTTTTTATATCTTAGGTCTTCTCATTATTTATTCATATATATGGTTTATTTCACAGTCTTTATTTATGGTATGAAGGTAGTGGCTAGCTTGTCCAATCTGGGCCACAATGTTTTGTTTTTTATTGAAGTTATGAAGTGGCTAGCATTTTCGGTTTGGTTCATAGGCCAACCAAAATGGGGTGTTGCATGGTTAAGATATGATCAATTAGATGTAAAGTGTGTTTTAGGAGCTTCTAAAAGCTGTCTGAAGGCTGTTAAGGTGTCTCAAACAAATCATGGACGCGAGTAAAAATAAATAAATAAATAAAAATAAAAAATAAGAAAAGCTAGACATTCGCTAAATGATACGCTCTAAAAACTACCTACACAACCAAAATCCTAACCAACACGTCTTAATACGATCAAGGTTGTGAATTTAATTCTATGATCAAACAGATGAAAAGAAATAAATAAATATATACTCTCGTATATACTGATAACTCAATATATTATTGCATATATAATGCTCTAATTATATATTCAGGTATACAAGAACCCCTCATAGCACATACATACAGTAGGTCTCAGCTCCACGCACGTATTCTGAAAACTGAACCAACTCTGACAAACGATTGAACCGACCGATTGACAACTATAAAACCCTGACTCTGATCGCAGGTTTTACAGAATTGAACCAAACATAAATATTTTAGTCTATTTGGTTTGGTTTATTTGGAATGGAAAATATTAAAAATATATTAAAGTTAATTACAATTTTTATAATAAGTGAAATTAAAACACGATTTAACTATCAAAATTAAAACACAATTTAATTATCATAATCATATTTAAAATGATTTTATACATAGAGAATATGCTGAACATTTCAAATAAAATACAATTAATTAATTAATTAATATCAACCCATATTTTGGTTGGTTTCAGCTCGGTTCAGTTCCTAACCAAATTTTTACAAACTTAGAAAATTACCCAATGTGAAAACCAAATAGAACCAAAATATTTTTTTAAAACCAATGCAATTTGATTCGGTCAGTTTTCTCGTTTGGGCCGAACTTTGCTAAGCGCTACAAGGTATAGTGATGTAATGAGTGGCTTTCTTTTTCCATTGCAGAACCTATCATATTGGTATAGTATATTAGATAGAAGAACTTTGAGTCAAAAATAGTAAGGAAAAGTGGCCAGTGTTTGAAGGATAGGTGAAAATATAAAAGATTTCAATTGAAATCATCTGATTATTAATACTGATATAGAAGGTGTCAATTTCAATGTAGGGTACATTTAAAAAAGAAAAATTAGGGAAGAGTGTAAATGTCCAAAAAGCTCATATTTAGTCTTCACATTCTAGTTGTAAGAATGGCAAGTTTCCCTTCTTTGTTTTCTTTAGTTGGAGAAATAAACCATTTTTTTAGGGATTTTTTTACCAAGCACATTGGATTAGTGAAATTGTTCTCTATATAAAAACTAAAAAGTGTTATGTTTGTGAATGATGTGGACAGATACATATAGAGGTTAATACACAATTCATATTTCTAACTATTGCATTATATCTATTTTTTTCCCCAAAAATATTCTTATTTTTATTTTTATTAACAGTATAGATGTAATTTTCTACTAAATATTATATAATACAATTTGAGTTGATTAAACCAGATTATGCTGCATATTAGCCACAAATCCGGTATTGTCGCCAGAGACGCGATCATAACAAAGAACACATTCTCATGTGTTAGATTCAAACGGTGCTGTGAGTGTCATGTGTTCCTTGCCTTCCACTCTGTAATTGCTGACAGAAGGGTGTAGTTAGGGATCAAATGCTTATGAGGCAAAGTCGAGTTTGTCACTGGAGATCTGTCACTCTTATTGAACCAAATCTCAATACCACTTCTATCATATGTGTATCCATCAGCAGCAACACAAGGATCACTCATCACATCCTGCATTTAAAAAAAAAAATCAACAATGCGTGGAAGCTCAACTAAATAAGCTGAGAAGTTCATTCTAGCAAACAATCACGAGACCTGAAGAATTGGGCAGATGAAATGGCTTGGTGGAATAGCAGGAACAGCAGTGGATGCAACTTGTGCTGCCCTTTTGGAGAAATCTTTGAGCCTCTCCAACATTGGAAGGACTTGTGAGTTTAAATCAGGTCTATCTCTTCCCTTCAATTCTGTGCAATTCAGTCCAAGAAGAGCCAGGTCTTGTGTTCTCTTTCCAATGGCCATTGCCCAGCTTCTGCATCCAATATACCAACTAGGTTTCCCTCTTCTAATGCAGTTTCTACAATATGGGCAAGAGCCACAGGTGATTTTGCAGTCAGTAACTGCAATATGACAACGCCAAAAGCATAGAGATCAGACGTTGGTGAGACCAAACCACTCCTTTGGTACTCAGGATCTATGTAGCAGAGAGTGCCAACTGGTGTTGTATCTTTAAACATAGTACAGACGGAAGAACTGTCAGTAGGAAGCAATGTGGAAAGACCAACATCACCGACCTTGCTAATTAAATTTTGATCTAGCAATATGTTGGAAGGCTTCAGGTCCCTGTGAATTACTGGCTTTGGTTTAGAGTTATGAAGATAAGCAAGTGCCGAGGCGATTTCCCAAGCTATTCGATATCGGCAGTACCAAGGTATTGGCCGAGTGCCATTTTTTCTGAGTAATCTGTCTTCCAAGCTACCATTTTCCATGTACTCATACACCAGACAGCCATGCTCAGGACATGCCCCAAGCAGAAGCAGCAAATGGGGGTGATGAATGCTGCTCAGAATTTCTAGCTGGAACACAAAAAAAAAACATCAAAATGCATTGAAGAATTGCCATGGAAAGGATACCAGAATACATAAACAAGAAAATTAGAATCCATATTTTAAATTTTTGGAGTGAAGGACCATCAGCTTATTTGAAAGGTTTAAAGGAGACATAGTCCAAAATCTAGTGTCTCATAACATTGCACAAACAAAAACTGAGCAGTGTCCACTTTGAAACTTTCTTCTGCGCTGTAACTTGGTAATCACCTCATGTCTTGCATTAGTTCACATTCAGATACTTCAAACTAACATTGTTAAAGCTGGGTTCAGTTCAATACCTCTTGCTGGAATTGCCTCTTCATCTTTCCTTCAAATTGATGGAAGATTTTCACGGCTGCCACAATGTGGATCAGTTTGCACTTATAGACTGTGCCAAAAGCTCCCATTCCAATTTTGTGAGCATCAGAGAATGAGGATGTGGCACAAGCAATTTCTTCCCAGGAAAATTTCTTGTACTTTTGATCAATATGTACTAGAGATCCTTCATGCTTCGGCATTTCATCGCCATTTTGGGCAGCTTTAATCTCTGCTTCTTTTCTATCTAAAATTTCACTCTTGGCGCATTCCTTCACAAGTTCAGCTTCCCTTTGTGCAAATTCATACCTTTCCTTCTCTAGTATAGCCACTTCACTGGCCTGCTGCTCTCGCAAAGTGACCTCTTGAAGTCTTTTGGTTTCTTCCATATTCCTTTTATTTAGTTCATTCAACTGCAAAACAATTTCTTCAAAAAAATGATTGAGGTAGTTTCAAGCTTTCTAGTGTGTACTTTTAGAAGATATATGATTTGGTGCTTTCTCTACAAAGGCTATTGGAACAACCTCTTGGGAAGCATCTCTTTTCTCATCCCGAGCCATTGTGCACATTCGTGGAATATGCTTGAGCTTTATTCTCAATCTCTCTATCTCAAGATTGACATCCACCTGCAATTATTTGAACATTTGTCATCACAATTATTAATATATTTTAGTTTTTAGAGGTGACAATAAATTGCTGACTATGTATTTCTGTAATTAAAATGCTCACCTGGTTGCTAGAAATTGAAGTATCTACCATGTTATTTGAGGAGGATACCTGATCAGAAGTCAATGAATCATCATCCATTTCATCACTTCCGATGCTAGAGATGGGAGACAGTTTTGAAAAACTAGCGGTAGAAGTCTCAACATCGTCTTGTGTTGAGTATGGTAGATGTCTGAATTGGTGGGGAAGACCTGATTTTGATCTTCTTTTCAATAGAGCATGATTACTTGTCAATATCGGCAATGAAGAAAATCGTCTGTAAGAGTGGTCATTGGAAGAGTTTGCACTTGTTCCTTACAAAGCATACAAGTCAAATGTTAGATTCTTCCCTCAGGATACAATGGTAGAACAGATATACTATGCTGGATCAAATTGTAGATGACACCAAAGTTTGCCATCAAATATTAATCTTAGTCGAGAATTAGAATAATTCATCATATCAAATTATTGTTAACATTTGCACAAATAGCTCAGATCAATTTATTCCATGTCCATTGATTGAGGAGCATTTCTTTTCATTTTCACAACCATCTTAGATAAAGAAACGAAAATAAGTATAAATTGATCCGGAAGCATACAGAATCCTAAAACTTCTCCACTACAAATTTCAGATAAAAAGAATGATTCTCACCTGCTTGTGAACTAGATGTACTACTTTTCTCACTGGTGAAGGATACCCCATCTTCACTTTTACCACCTATATTGCTTAGGGTTATATCTGAAGTTGAAGGACGGACAGATGATAATCTTCCTTTGGAAATAACATATACTGTACAGAATGTGGGAATGCACTCTGAAATTCTGGCTGATGTACCAGGGCCTTTAAGTTTTCTATGGAAAAAAAAAGGAAGAGAAAAAGCCCTGAGTCAAAGTGAGAGATATGTGTACACTTTTTCTTAGACAAATACCATAGAATGTTATGAAAGAGTGTCCTCAAAGTAGAGGAAATTTTAGAAGTATACAGAAGCTGAGCAGAAAGAACTGAAAAAGAAAGTTCCAAGCTAAAGAAAAAGAGGCCCTTTATCGACTATAGAAGGATCTGTTCAAGATGGCAAGGAAATGATACATAGGTGATCATCAAGAAAGGTATAAAAATTATGTATATATAAAAATTATTACTTCTAGATGACAAAGGAATTTTACCTGGTTAACATATTTCGAGATGAACCTCCAATGACCAAAGTTGTAAAAGAGGATTTGGAAGCTTCTGCTGCTATAGCCTCTGTTACAACATCAGCTTCAATTATTATAGCATCTGCTTCAACCTGTAGAACAAAGCCAGTTTGCAGTTTTGAACATTGTGTTAAAAAATGCCTAAAAAAGAACTCATTTGACCGTTGGAGTTAACCTGTCTCTTACTACACATTTGCCTGAAAGGAAGAAGCATTGAATTAGTTTGCCATTCCATTTCCCTTTTATATGCAGCAACAACATCATCTCTAACTTTTGATATAGGAACAGAGTTTCCCACTGCTAACATGAAATATGGCAGTGAAAAGAAGTAGTCGAAAGAGTAAAATTCGCCATAGGCTTTACAAATAACCATTAGATATATTCTAAAAATCAACTAAAATTGAGGTTTTCCATGTTCAGATGATATTGTATCAAAACCTACTAGGTGTGGGAACTGTGGTTATCCTCGGCCTGACATGCAAGAGCTTGAAGACAACTCTTCCTTCAGATTTGAATTTATCCAATGCCCATTTGAGTGCCAATTTGCTCTTCTTGTTCCCACAAACGGCCACCGCCACCGTTTGGCATTTAAAGGATGTCAAATGATTCTCTTCTTTCACCAACCTCTCAATTTCCATTTTCTTAGTTTACCTTCCCTATTTTGTAGTCCAAACTCAAAAATTACATGCATATGATCAAATTTCACGGAAACAAGTAGCTAAGCATGGTAGAAGGTTTCAGAAGGACAAAACAGTGCATGCAAAGTCCAACCAACATACCATTCACTTCCAACATTCCCCGATGAAGGAGAAGATAAGCACCCAGCAAAGCAAGAGAAACAACAGCAGGAAGGAAGCTAATATATCATAAAGAGAAGACAACCCGCAGAATGATCAAAGTAAACTAGTGTTGGGATATTTTTTTTTTGGTGGAGACACGTACGTACGAGGGTGGACCGAAGAAATAAATTAACTTAATAAATATTACTTTTTTATATTTATTTTATAAGTTAACTTAAAATAATAATAAAAAACTTATAAATTCTAGATCTTATCTCACACATAAAAGAGAAAGACAAAAAGAGCTACCTAAACGAGCCACCGAGAGAGATTATAAGTCATGAAAATCAGGTTTTCTTTTACTAATCATTTTGACTTAGGAGTGTGGTGGTTCTCATCATAGATTCATTCTGCTAGAAGATAAATTTTTATTTTATTTTTATTTTATCATATATAATAAATTTCTTCAACTACTAAAGTCTTTCCCATCGTTATCACCTTTGAACTTGTCTACAATCCTCCCTTGGGTATTTAAAAAAATAAATAATTAAATAATATATATATATATATACACATGCGTGTAATAAAAGAAAATGCGAAATTGACGTAGACACAGGAAAGACTAGTTTTGTTCCCTACTCAACTTAACGCGTGCATTTATTGGAGCAGAAGGGTTGCTCTGGATCCTACTTCTGAAACCTGTTCTTCTTCCACTTGTGTCCAACTCTGTCAACGCACAGATTTTTCCACAGAGAAAAATGTGGGTTCTTGCTCCAGGTTGGAAGAAGATGGTGACATTAACAGGTTGGCTTCTTGCTCCAACCCCAAAAAAATATCTTTGCATAATATTACGCATTGAATTGAGGTACTACTATTGACACAGTCCATATATTATTATTAATAAACTAACTACAACTTGATTGAGTTTCAACCCATATCTAGTGTAAGCTTTATCAACATCCTGAGTCAACACATCCTCTTAGTATTCGAGAAATTACAAGCAAAACCAAAATGGCCAAAGTTCACACTACTCGGCACTTCTCTTATATATTCTATGCTATGCCATTAATTTGTGACCAAGTTCGAAGAAGACAACCAAATAAACAAGGGCTACCCGAGGAAGGCAAGAGGCTGACAACGGCTGCATTGACCCTGCAAACTTGGTCTACGACTTAGAAATTCACTGCCTGGGCAGGCATGGGGCATGGACTACCAATCTACTGTATAAACTGTTAGTTTAGTTTGGGGGTGCGCTACATGCTTTTACAGCGTATTTAGCGTCTCTAGTTATTTTCACCTTCGCCCCCCTCATTCTTATGCGAGCCGCTGGTTCAAAACCTAGTAGCTCGCTCCCTTTCTCCCGCGACTGTTTTTATATGGTTAAATATATTTTTTATTATAACACCCTATTTCGGCTCACCCATGAACCGACTCGAAAATGTCACCGGCGATCAAACCATTCGCTAATCTACTGGGTTCAGTTAAGCCAACCCGGATCTGCTCTCGGCGTCTCAAAATAGAGATGCAAACATGAAATGCATGAATGTGAACGATTGGGTTCTAATGCGGTCCTACATGCATGATGTACAAGCAAAACAAGACAAAACCATAAATGAGAAACCAAAAGAATATATATATTATTACGTAAAAACGGACAAAATTTTCCCTAAAAGTAAAAGGGCCAACCTGTCCACAACAAAGGTATATAAATATTTTATCAAAATATGACAAAACATAACAATCTACCATGACATTCCATTATTATTTCATTTGTTTTCATCTAAGCCGAGGCTGAACTCAAGTGCTCCCTGCTCATTCACATCTATCCGATCATTTCATAACAACCAATTCATCAAGACAAAAACATTCTAATTATCATTCACATAGCAATAACAGACCATCATTATACATTACACGCGTCAGGTATATGTGTGCGCGGTTCTGTGTTGCTCCTCCGCAGTCCCGACAGCTTTCATCCCTCGCATTTCTCACCTATATATATATAGAAAAATCGTCAGTATCGAGTGTTACCAGCCCGAAAATGACTAATATCAATCTGGCACAGGAGAGCAAACTCTCCTATTGAATAAAAACTATATACTTCCTCAAGAACTCTCATCAGGGCACATATGGGAGCCGTCGCCCTCGGGTCAATAGCGTCCCCCTTTTCTTTCTCATTCTCATACCTTGGCCATTTCTCTATCGCTTCTCGCATCAAATCTCATTCCTTTCCGCCCTCTGCACCTTCCATATTACTCCTGGCCTTAAGTACGAAGGCCGAGCACTCTCAGGCAGTCGCCTTTAGTGCCCTTTGAAACCACAAGTCTAGACATGCGCTGCAATGCAGTACCCGTGAACCTCCACACTTCTCCGGGTTTGAGGAACTCAAAGGTGGAGTTGTCAGGATCCCTCGGGAATGAAACGGCCCGCACACTATTCCAGAGCCCACTATCGACTCACACGTGCCCGCTCGCGTAGCACGGCAGTCAGATTTCCCTCATTCCATCTCTCACTGAAAACACGAAAACTATACATATATAGGCTTGGGTTGGGATTATACAATAGGCCCGAAGGCATCGTGAGCTGGATCTGAAGTTCGAAAACAAACTCGAGGGATCTCATCCTCGAGGGTTATTAATCCGAAAAAGAACTGTTGACTAAATGGCCCGAGTTAAGTGGGATCCAATAAAACGCCACTTAACTCGTCCTGCACATGATAAATTAAATACACAATAGAGTAGCGTAAAAACAGAGAACGAGTCCTAAACGGACCTAGTAGAAGCTCCAAACGGGTCCACACGCCTAGGCGGCGAGCTCCTACACCGTACCTACACAATCAAGCTAAAAACTAACGCCCGCATGATGAATTACACATCCTATAGCATGCATACATAATCAACACAATCACGCATCAATCAACACACATCAACCTATATCAATTCTAGCAAGTCTACTGAGGCTAGTTTGCATTTAATCATGATCATTACCTAGTTACCCTAATTAGTTTCTTAACCTCCATTTCTAACACCACTCAATCAAACAAATTTCATATTTTATCCTTAATCAAATCTACATTTATATATATTATTATAACGCACAATTCACCAATCCTAGTATGCAATTCTAATAATCAATACTTTCAAATAATTAAGTTAAAATAAATTATACCTCGCGTTGTCGAAAATCGGTGACGGCTAGGGTTTCCGTTTCGTGGCTCGAAACTTAAATTCGGCACCTAGCGGCGTCTAAAGTCCGATCAAATTGGACTGGGTGCATTCGGCGGATGATCTGGCAAATTTTCCACGAATCCAATTTTTCGGCGGTTCTGGCGGTTTACTGGCGCGTGTCGGCAATTTTCCGGGGATTCCGGCAGTTTTTCGGCAGTTTTCCGACGATGATTCGGGACAGGGCAATCAGGGGGTCTATCGGCACCAGCTTGACGAGCTTGGTCCGATGGTGGTGTCAAACAAAGCAGCCGGGGCGGCGATGGCTATCGGCGGTGGCGGCGGCGTGCTTCGATCGGGGCTATGGCCGGCCTCAACAGTGCTCGAGATGGTGAGGGAAACGTCGACGACAGTGAAAGGGTGAGACTGGTGGTCACAGTGGTGGCGGCGGCGACCGAAAGGTGGCGGAATCCGGTCTGGAGTGGGACGGCCGAGGCGGCTTCGTGGCAACGTGGTGGCACGCTGGCAGGCGATCGATGGCTGAGGTCTGTTGGGACGGCACGACGATTGCGAGGGGACGATTGCGCATGTTCTTCCTTAGATGAAGAATATACCAGTATGTCATCCACAAAGACGATCACAAACTGGTCCAAGTACTGATTGAACACTCTGTTCATCAAGTCCATAAATGTTGCTGGAGCATTGGTCAATCCAAACGGCATGACCAGAAACTCG
>JAURVB010002453.1:0-99353 GCA_033002965.1 Piper betle | reverse complement strand
CTTAAATAAACTCAATTTATAGGATTCGAGTTCAAGTTTGAGTATTTAAATGTCAAGTTTCGAATCGACTCAAGCCGTGCCGAAAGCCAAATACTTATGAATTGGCCCGCTCAATTAACAGCCCTACTTACACCATTAGACATTTTGAATTTTTCCTTGACGGGATTATAGTGTACAACTTTTCGTTTTTCTACATTATTCATTATCACATCTTTTAATTCTTTAGACAAATAATTCACACACCTCTCCATTACTCTCATCTATGTGAACGCACGTACATGAACACCCACGCACACGTGTGTACACACACACAACACAAAAATGCTAGGATGTGAATGTTTTTAGTTTATGAACTTTATAAATTTAGATTGTGATCGTCAATCTTTTATTTAATGATTCACATTAGGTAATTATAGGTAAGTAATTTTATAATTATAAATGACTACTCACATGTAACTATCAAATATGAACTATTAGATGAAAAATTAATAGCCACGATGAGGTTCACACCCTATCTTTTCATTTTGCATCTTTTCTAATTTGTTGGAGGTGAAAACCACAGCCGTCACCCTATTTCGCCACCATGTCGACTATTCTGCCCTCATTCTTAATTTGGGATTGCATTTTAGTGATTTGTAAACTGACCATTTCTCATTGTGTTGATCAATTATTATCTCGTTTTGTGTACAAATTGTTAGTGGTCTGTTTACTGGTGTGAGTATACAAATACTTCCATGCATTATTTGGAGTAGTATTGAAATGGGTTTCATTTCAGGAACCAGAGTTCACATTTGCCACCATAGTTCACTCTTGCCGTTAGACTAAATCTTGGCGCTTAAATCATGTGTCAGTTAAGACTCGTATTTATTTTATTTTATCGCTCTAATCATCTATCGGATTTGGTTGATCATGTAGGGCAACTTAGGCGTAATCCACGACCACCGAGTTCATTTTTTATATCTTAGGTCTTCTCATTATTTATTCATATATATGGTTTATTTCACAGTCTTTATTTATGGTATGAAGGTAGTGGCTAGCTTGTCCAATCTGGGCCACAATGTTTTGTTTTTTATTGAAGTTATGAAGTGGCTAGCATTTTCGGTTTGGTTCATAGGCCAACCAAAATGGGGTGTTGCATGGTTAAGATATGATCAATTAGATGTAAAGTGTGTTTTAGGAGCTTCTAAAAGCTGTCTGAAGGCTGTTAAGGTGTCTCAAACAAATCATGGACGCGAGTAAAAATAAATAAATAAATAAAAATAAAAAATAAGAAAAGCTAGACATTCGCTAAATGATACGCTCTAAAAACTACCTACACAACCAAAATCCTAACCAACACGTCTTAATACGATCAAGGTTGTGAATTTAATTCTATGATCAAACAGATGAAAAGAAATAAATAAATATATACTCTCGTATATACTGATAACTCAATATATTATTGCATATATAATGCTCTAATTATATATTCAGGTATACAAGAACCCCTCATAGCACATACATACAGTAGGTCTCAGCTCCACGCACGTATTCTGAAAACTGAACCAACTCTGACAAACGATTGAACCGACCGATTGACAACTATAAAACCCTGACTCTGATCGCAGGTTTTACAGAATTGAACCAAACATAAATATTTTAGTCTATTTGGTTTGGTTTATTTGGAATGGAAAATATTAAAAATATATTAAAGTTAATTACAATTTTTATAATAAGTGAAATTAAAACACGATTTAACTATCAAAATTAAAACACAATTTAATTATCATAATCATATTTAAAATGATTTTATACATAGAGAATATGCTGAACATTTCAAATAAAATACAATTAATTAATTAATTAATATCAACCCATATTTTGGTTGGTTTCAGCTCGGTTCAGTTCCTAACCAAATTTTTACAAACTTAGAAAATTACCCAATGTGAAAACCAAATAGAACCAAAATATTTTTTTAAAACCAATGCAATTTGATTCGGTCAGTTTTCTCGTTTGGGCCGAACTTTGCTAAGCGCTACAAGGTATAGTGATGTAATGAGTGGCTTTCTTTTTCCATTGCAGAACCTATCATATTGGTATAGTATATTAGATAGAAGAACTTTGAGTCAAAAATAGTAAGGAAAAGTGGCCAGTGTTTGAAGGATAGGTGAAAATATAAAAGATTTCAATTGAAATCATCTGATTATTAATACTGATATAGAAGGTGTCAATTTCAATGTAGGGTACATTTAAAAAAGAAAAATTAGGGAAGAGTGTAAATGTCCAAAAAGCTCATATTTAGTCTTCACATTCTAGTTGTAAGAATGGCAAGTTTCCCTTCTTTGTTTTCTTTAGTTGGAGAAATAAACCATTTTTTTAGGGATTTTTTTACCAAGCACATTGGATTAGTGAAATTGTTCTCTATATAAAAACTAAAAAGTGTTATGTTTGTGAATGATGTGGACAGATACATATAGAGGTTAATACACAATTCATATTTCTAACTATTGCATTATATCTATTTTTTTCCCCAAAAATATTCTTATTTTTATTTTTATTAACAGTATAGATGTAATTTTCTACTAAATATTATATAATACAATTTGAGTTGATTAAACCAGATTATGCTGCATATTAGCCACAAATCCGGTATTGTCGCCAGAGACGCGATCATAACAAAGAACACATTCTCATGTGTTAGATTCAAACGGTGCTGTGAGTGTCATGTGTTCCTTGCCTTCCACTCTGTAATTGCTGACAGAAGGGTGTAGTTAGGGATCAAATGCTTATGAGGCAAAGTCGAGTTTGTCACTGGAGATCTGTCACTCTTATTGAACCAAATCTCAATACCACTTCTATCATATGTGTATCCATCAGCAGCAACACAAGGATCACTCATCACATCCTGCATTTAAAAAAAAAAATCAACAATGCGTGGAAGCTCAACTAAATAAGCTGAGAAGTTCATTCTAGCAAACAATCACGAGACCTGAAGAATTGGGCAGATGAAATGGCTTGGTGGAATAGCAGGAACAGCAGTGGATGCAACTTGTGCTGCCCTTTTGGAGAAATCTTTGAGCCTCTCCAACATTGGAAGGACTTGTGAGTTTAAATCAGGTCTATCTCTTCCCTTCAATTCTGTGCAATTCAGTCCAAGAAGAGCCAGGTCTTGTGTTCTCTTTCCAATGGCCATTGCCCAGCTTCTGCATCCAATATACCAACTAGGTTTCCCTCTTCTAATGCAGTTTCTACAATATGGGCAAGAGCCACAGGTGATTTTGCAGTCAGTAACTGCAATATGACAACGCCAAAAGCATAGAGATCAGACGTTGGTGAGACCAAACCACTCCTTTGGTACTCAGGATCTATGTAGCAGAGAGTGCCAACTGGTGTTGTATCTTTAAACATAGTACAGACGGAAGAACTGTCAGTAGGAAGCAATGTGGAAAGACCAACATCACCGACCTTGCTAATTAAATTTTGATCTAGCAATATGTTGGAAGGCTTCAGGTCCCTGTGAATTACTGGCTTTGGTTTAGAGTTATGAAGATAAGCAAGTGCCGAGGCGATTTCCCAAGCTATTCGATATCGGCAGTACCAAGGTATTGGCCGAGTGCCATTTTTTCTGAGTAATCTGTCTTCCAAGCTACCATTTTCCATGTACTCATACACCAGACAGCCATGCTCAGGACATGCCCCAAGCAGAAGCAGCAAATGGGGGTGATGAATGCTGCTCAGAATTTCTAGCTGGAACACAAAAAAAAAACATCAAAATGCATTGAAGAATTGCCATGGAAAGGATACCAGAATACATAAACAAGAAAATTAGAATCCATATTTTAAATTTTTGGAGTGAAGGACCATCAGCTTATTTGAAAGGTTTAAAGGAGACATAGTCCAAAATCTAGTGTCTCATAACATTGCACAAACAAAAACTGAGCAGTGTCCACTTTGAAACTTTCTTCTGCGCTGTAACTTGGTAATCACCTCATGTCTTGCATTAGTTCACATTCAGATACTTCAAACTAACATTGTTAAAGCTGGGTTCAGTTCAATACCTCTTGCTGGAATTGCCTCTTCATCTTTCCTTCAAATTGATGGAAGATTTTCACGGCTGCCACAATGTGGATCAGTTTGCACTTATAGACTGTGCCAAAAGCTCCCATTCCAATTTTGTGAGCATCAGAGAATGAGGATGTGGCACAAGCAATTTCTTCCCAGGAAAATTTCTTGTACTTTTGATCAATATGTACTAGAGATCCTTCATGCTTCGGCATTTCATCGCCATTTTGGGCAGCTTTAATCTCTGCTTCTTTTCTATCTAAAATTTCACTCTTGGCGCATTCCTTCACAAGTTCAGCTTCCCTTTGTGCAAATTCATACCTTTCCTTCTCTAGTATAGCCACTTCACTGGCCTGCTGCTCTCGCAAAGTGACCTCTTGAAGTCTTTTGGTTTCTTCCATATTCCTTTTATTTAGTTCATTCAACTGCAAAACAATTTCTTCAAAAAAATGATTGAGGTAGTTTCAAGCTTTCTAGTGTGTACTTTTAGAAGATATATGATTTGGTGCTTTCTCTACAAAGGCTATTGGAACAACCTCTTGGGAAGCATCTCTTTTCTCATCCCGAGCCATTGTGCACATTCGTGGAATATGCTTGAGCTTTATTCTCAATCTCTCTATCTCAAGATTGACATCCACCTGCAATTATTTGAACATTTGTCATCACAATTATTAATATATTTTAGTTTTTAGAGGTGACAATAAATTGCTGACTATGTATTTCTGTAATTAAAATGCTCACCTGGTTGCTAGAAATTGAAGTATCTACCATGTTATTTGAGGAGGATACCTGATCAGAAGTCAATGAATCATCATCCATTTCATCACTTCCGATGCTAGAGATGGGAGACAGTTTTGAAAAACTAGCGGTAGAAGTCTCAACATCGTCTTGTGTTGAGTATGGTAGATGTCTGAATTGGTGGGGAAGACCTGATTTTGATCTTCTTTTCAATAGAGCATGATTACTTGTCAATATCGGCAATGAAGAAAATCGTCTGTAAGAGTGGTCATTGGAAGAGTTTGCACTTGTTCCTTACAAAGCATACAAGTCAAATGTTAGATTCTTCCCTCAGGATACAATGGTAGAACAGATATACTATGCTGGATCAAATTGTAGATGACACCAAAGTTTGCCATCAAATATTAATCTTAGTCGAGAATTAGAATAATTCATCATATCAAATTATTGTTAACATTTGCACAAATAGCTCAGATCAATTTATTCCATGTCCATTGATTGAGGAGCATTTCTTTTCATTTTCACAACCATCTTAGATAAAGAAACGAAAATAAGTATAAATTGATCCGGAAGCATACAGAATCCTAAAACTTCTCCACTACAAATTTCAGATAAAAAGAATGATTCTCACCTGCTTGTGAACTAGATGTACTACTTTTCTCACTGGTGAAGGATACCCCATCTTCACTTTTACCACCTATATTGCTTAGGGTTATATCTGAAGTTGAAGGACGGACAGATGATAATCTTCCTTTGGAAATAACATATACTGTACAGAATGTGGGAATGCACTCTGAAATTCTGGCTGATGTACCAGGGCCTTTAAGTTTTCTATGGAAAAAAAAAGGAAGAGAAAAAGCCCTGAGTCAAAGTGAGAGATATGTGTACACTTTTTCTTAGACAAATACCATAGAATGTTATGAAAGAGTGTCCTCAAAGTAGAGGAAATTTTAGAAGTATACAGAAGCTGAGCAGAAAGAACTGAAAAAGAAAGTTCCAAGCTAAAGAAAAAGAGGCCCTTTATCGACTATAGAAGGATCTGTTCAAGATGGCAAGGAAATGATACATAGGTGATCATCAAGAAAGGTATAAAAATTATGTATATATAAAAATTATTACTTCTAGATGACAAAGGAATTTTACCTGGTTAACATATTTCGAGATGAACCTCCAATGACCAAAGTTGTAAAAGAGGATTTGGAAGCTTCTGCTGCTATAGCCTCTGTTACAACATCAGCTTCAATTATTATAGCATCTGCTTCAACCTGTAGAACAAAGCCAGTTTGCAGTTTTGAACATTGTGTTAAAAAATGCCTAAAAAAGAACTCATTTGACCGTTGGAGTTAACCTGTCTCTTACTACACATTTGCCTGAAAGGAAGAAGCATTGAATTAGTTTGCCATTCCATTTCCCTTTTATATGCAGCAACAACATCATCTCTAACTTTTGATATAGGAACAGAGTTTCCCACTGCTAACATGAAATATGGCAGTGAAAAGAAGTAGTCGAAAGAGTAAAATTCGCCATAGGCTTTACAAATAACCATTAGATATATTCTAAAAATCAACTAAAATTGAGGTTTTCCATGTTCAGATGAAATTGTATCAAAACCTACTAGGTGTGGGAACTGTGGTTATCCTCGGCCTGACATGCAAGAGCTTGAAGACAACTCTTCCTTCAGATTTGAATTTATCCAATGCCCATTTGAGTGCCAATTTGCTCTTCTTGTTCCCACAAACGGCCACCGCCACCGTTTGGCATTTAAAGGATGTCAAATGATTCTCTTCTTTCACCAACCTCTCAATTTCCATTTTCTTAGTTTACCTTCCCTATTTTGTAGTCCAAACTCAAAAATTACATGCATATGATCAAATTTCACGGAAACAAGTAGCTAAGCATGGTAGAAGGTTTCAGAAGGACAAAACAGTGCATGCAAAGTCCAACCAACATACCATTCACTTCCAACATTCCCCGATGAAGGAGAAGATATGCACCCAGCAAAGCAAGAGAAACAACAGCAGGAAGGAAGCTAATATATCATAAGAGAAGACAACCCGCAGAATGATCAAAGTAAACTAATGTTGGGATATTTTTTTTTTGGTGGAGACACGTACGTACGAGGGTGGACCGAAGAAATAAATTAACTTAATAAATATTACTTTTTTATATTTATTTTATAAGTTAACTTAAAATAATAATAAAAAACTTATAAATTCTAGATCTTATCTCACACATAAAAGAGAAAGACAAAAAGAGCTACCTAAACGAGCCACCGAGAGAGATTATAAGTCATGAAAATCAGGTTTTCTTTTACTAATCATTTTGACTTAGGAGTGTGGTGGTTCTCATCATAGATTCATTCTGCTAGAAGATAAATTTTTATTTTATTTATATTTTATCATATATAATAAATTTCTTCAACTACTAAAGTCTTTCCCATCGTTATCACCTTTGAACTTGTCTACAATCCTCCCTTGGGTATTTAAAAAAATAAATAATTAAATAATATATATATATATATACACATGCGTGTAATAAAAGAATATGCGAAATTGACGTAGACACAGGAAAGACTAGTTTTGTTCCCTACTCAACTTAACGCGTGCATTTATTGGAGCAGAAGGGTTGCTCTGGATGCTACTTCTGAAACCTGTTCTTCTTCCACTTGTGTCCAACTCTGTCAACGCACAGATTTTTTCCACAGAGAAAAATGTGGGTTCTTGCGCCAGGTTGGAAGAAATGGTGACATTAACAGGTTGGCTTCTTGCTCCAACCCCAAAAAAATATCTTTGCATAACATTACGCATTGAATTGAGGTACTACTATTGACACAGTCCATATATTATTATTAATAAACTAACTACAACTTGATTGAGTTTCAACCCATATCTAGTGTAAGCTTTATCAACATCCTGAGTCAACACATCCTCTTAGTATTCGAGAAATTACAAGCAAAACCAAAATGGCCAAAGTTCACACTACTCGGCACTTCTCTTATATATTCTATGCTATGCCATTAATTTGTGACCAAGTTCGAAGAAGACAACCAAATAAACAAGGGCTACCCGAGGAAGGCAAGAGGCTGACAACGGCTGCATTGACCCTGCAAACTTGGTCTACGACTTAGAAATTCACTGCCTGGGCAGGCATGGGGCATGGACTACCAATCTACTGTATATACTGTTAGTTTAGTTTGGGGGTGCGCTACATACTTTTACAGCGTATTTAGCGTCTCTAGTTATTTTCACCTTCGCCCCCCTCATTCTTGGGCGAGCCGCTGGTTCAAAATCTAGCGGCTCACCCCCCTCCCTTGTGACCGTTTTTTTATATGGTTAAATATGTTCTTTATTATTTTTATTCTATTTAATTTGGATTAATTAATAAATCAATAAATCTAGTAATCATTTACGGCCCAAATTGGCGGATATCACTCTTTAGAAGGAGCCACTTGTTGTGGTGCGTTTAAGTATGTCAAGGAAAGATGATGCACCTAAAAATTTTTGGTTGTCAATTCCCTTTCTAGTACAAATTGATAAATATAATTATTTTTTAAAAGTAATTAATTAAGATGAAGATCTATTAAAACATCCTCACCTATATGTTAGTTTTCACCACAAGATATATTATATATGATACTATTTTTATGAGTTATTACATTCCAACCATCATTAATAAATTCTGAAATTCTTTCCTTAAGCTTCTTGGATCAAGAAATTTTCTCCAGAGCTTTTTCGGAGTCACTCTTTCTTTTATATCTCACTATTCAATGTAATCTTATGTTGACTTTGTTACCACCTATAATGATCCAGCCTAGTTTAAACTAATAGGTTTGTTCTTTTCTTAATATAGGATATTACCGTCAATACTTCAAGTAATGAGAAATTTTGTTGCATTAGTTTGTTATGCACGCGATGTGTGAGCCATGGAAAACATATTTGTTTATTGATATTAAAAATTTCGTCCATTATGATTAGATATTTTAGTAATCTAGAGCAGAATAGATTAATAAATAATATCAATATAAATAGTTTGCAAAAAATAAATAAATATTTCATGGAGAACGTATGAGTTAATTTTACAAATATTGGCGCATCATTACTCCCAAACTTCAATAAAAGAGAGTGGCGTCAGGTTAGGCATTCAATTATCAAACTTCAATCATTGATAATTATATAGATCATAATTTAGGATTTATGCCCTGAACACTTTTTGTGTATCAAAGAAAAAAGAAAAAAGAAAGAGAGAGAAGAGTACATATGATTTTATGTAAAACAGAATATGGATCAATGGAGAACCTATAAATAAAAATATTATGCAAACAAAGATACGTTTAAATTTATTAATACACGGAGAATATATCAAAAATATCTAGAAACCCATAACTCTCGATCATGGTTGCATGAATCGGAATCGGAATCGGAATCGGTTTTTCCGTGAATCGGAATCGGAATCGGAATCGGTCTGAATCGGCCAGGAATCGGTTTTGTTGAATCGGTCCAAATTAATTTAATCGGTCATATATAATAATTTGACAATTTATAATATAAATATATTAAAATTGGATATTGATGTTATTTTGATATTATTCTGTGTATTATAATTTATGATATTTTTAAATATTTTTTAAGATTTTTTTAATTATTTAGAATTAATTATTATTTTTGACTCGAGTTAGACTCGAGTCAACTTTTAATTACGAGAATGCCACTCTTTACCCCCCGCCGCCGCCGCCGGCCCGGTCGGCGGCGAGTCTCGCGGCGGCGATGTCGGAGGATGTCGGCAGCCCGGTCGGACGAACAGGCGGCGGTCGGACGGCAAATTCGCGGCGGAATCGCGGCGCTCGCGTCGGCCGGCGGAACCCGAGTTCGGGCGGCGGTCGCAACGCTGCGGCGGAATCGTGGCGGAGGGCGGAGCTGAGGTCGGAGTCGGGCGGCGGTGGCCTGGTCGGACGGAGGACGGCCGAGGGAGGACGGCGCAAGCGCGGCGGAGCGAAGGTCGGAGTCGGGCGGCGGAATCGGGGGAGGGTTTGATTTAGGTTTTTAAATCCAAATTACCATTTTACCCATGCTTAAATAATTTAATAAAAATTATACCTAGGGTATTTTGGTAATTTCATAAAAAACCGATTCCGATTTAAATCGGCCGATTCCGATTCCGAGTTAAATCGGTCGGAATCGGCCGAAACGGGCCGATTCACGACCCGATTCGGGGCCGACCGAGTCGGCCCCGAAATCGGATCGGCGCGACGCCGATCCGATTTAAATCGGCCGATTCCGCACGGAATCGGCCGATTCGTGCAACCATGCTCTCGATAACTCACTTTATCCAACGAAAACTTTAAAAAATATATGAAATTGTCATCTATAAGAACAAGAATTCACTTTATTATATTGGGTAGAAACGTTGATAGAGGGCATATAGATAGATATATATATATATATATATATATATATATATATATATATATATAGAGAGAGAGAAAGGTATTAAATCTAAATCATATAGCGAGCTCACGATTTAGGAAAGCCAAACCACACCAATAAAATTGCAAAAACATTGTTTTAAACTAGGGATTTTAACACGATTACATTAAAAATTTTATAGCACTTCAATCAAAAATATAAATAAGAAACCTCCTACAACTATGGTTGTGATTAGTAGAAAGCATAATTATGAGATACCTATTAATTAAGATTATAATTAGCTTTGCTCGTAAAAATTTCTCAGAGAGAGACCATTAAAAACCACTCAATTTTGTTTTTTAATTGTTCATTCAATGTTTAATTAGTTAAGAAAATTACAATGAGCAATAAGATGCTCCACATGAAGCTGCTTCATTTTTATAGAAAATGAATTTCACGGCTTATTCTACGACAGTCGCATAATTATGGCTATACGTTTGAACAGCAAAGAAAACAAATAACTTTGAGAAGAAAAGGCAGCAAATTTGATCTGTGGAGGACTGCTTGTTCAGAGACGCATACAAACAGTTACAAATGTTTTTATACTCGGTAAAAACAAAATCTTTTCGGATGTGACTCAATTTGGAACATAAGACTCCAGCAACAACTGCTTTGGGGATGGCGATTTGATCTCCACCATCAGGTAGGTGTACTTCCACCTCTTGTCTGTCTTGTCCTTGAACATCTCTGTGTAAACAACGCCGGTACCTTGAGGCCCGCGAATATGAAAATTCACCTGCAACAGCATTTTCGGCAACAGTTGCTTAAGAGATATGGACTATGCAATGAGAAAAAGAAAGAACAAACACAATAAAATCCTATCCAACAAGCTGGCATCACA
Source organism: Piper betle (assembly GCA_033002965.1). NCBI lineage: Eukaryota > Viridiplantae > Streptophyta > Magnoliopsida > Piperales > Piperaceae > Piper > Piper betle. The sequence continues at coordinate 88,271 of JAURVB010002453.1, read as the reverse complement.
ATATTTGCATTGCCTTGTCCGTGAAGCCTATCCTAAGAAATGTTTCGTCTTGACCTCCCTTTCAAACCAGGATAAATGATAACAAAATTTTTTCTACATTTTAAGAACAACCATTGAGCCTAGCAGACATCTGTTTTTTCTAGTACCGAGGCTTTCATTAAGAAGAAAAAACAAAATTTCACTACGAAGTAAATATGTACGGTTAATGCATTGACAATGACACTATTTTTTTTTAGTTAGATTCTGCCCTCGGGAGCAATGGTTGTTAAAGTTGAGATTCTGACCAGAAATATGGATTTGGAGAAAAGTTTGAGGGTGCTAGGAAAATAGGAATGTTAGCCATCACAAATTCTGTTCTCCAACACCTGATTAATAAAGCCTTGTCTAAGTTGCCCCTCCAAAGTTTCTAAACACCAACTCCCATCTTTATGGACAATAGAAATATTCTATCTCTGCCATTAGAAGTGTACCTCCACATGTTCCACGCCATCCTCATCAGTCCAGGTTCTATTAGAAATTCTTTGTCTTGCGGCTCGATTTCTACTTTCTTGACCATATCCTTTGATTGGAGACCCAATTCTAACACTGACCTAAAATGTTCAAAAAACAGATCATTAAGAAAATTAAAATGCAAACTAAACATAGCATTAAGAACTGCACCTGCGAATCATTTTGAACCCGTTCCAGAGCCTTGCTAAAAACTTTGTATCTTGAAAGATGAATGAACAAAGAACAACGTAAAAATACTTCCTTTAAATGCTGTAATACAAAAATAATGACATAAAATAGCAGAAAAACAGAGGTTCAAAGAACTAATAATTGAGAAAAGAACATTTTCTCTCCATTCCATTGGACTCTCTTGGAAAAGAAATTGAAAGTATCACATGTACGCTGGTTTTCCAAACCACTAATAGCTTGACATTCAGAATAATGCAGTCTCCAATTAAGCACACAAATACTTTGGAGTTCACAGAAAAACCTCAAAGTTGTAACAAATAGAACTTAATAGCCACTTGAGAACTAAAACAATTATTTCCAAATAGTAAGTGAATATAATTCAAAATGTGTAAATTAAACTGACATATTTCATTATAATAAATCTTACTCTTTAGGTTCAAAGACAAGCTCAGTGAGAACAGCATAAGCAGCTACACCCGCAATACCTAAGCCTGCAAGGATTACAACACCATATGACGCTCCCTCCGTGAATTTTACTGGCTTCTCTGGAATATTATAAGTAGGTGCATCAAATGGATCTTCAACAGTTGTTATATCTTTTCGCTTTCGCTGGATGAGATTGGACAAGGTAAAGAATGTCAGCAATAAAGAATACAGGAAAGAAAGAATCGAATATCACTAAATCATCTAGCACATTGAGGGGAAAGGGATTCTACAAAAGCAGTGGGGCCCATAAAAATCCAATAGAGACCTCAGCATTTCTCAGATGCAGATTAAACATCAGAGTGACAAATGTAATCTCACTTTTAAAATCACGGCATTTCCACCCAGTTTTAGCAAAAATTCACCCAAGCGCAAGATCAAAATTCCAGTCAAATTTGACCAAAAAATAATAATAATAGCACATGGTTTGTCAAATACTTAGTGGCTTCTTTTTTATCAAGGCAGTCCTCCCACGTTAAAAGTTATCAAAGTAAGCTGTAGTGTGTGAGAGCTGGTACAAAATATATGGTAGCAATCTTGCACCGCGGTTTACTTAAGTTGATAAACATAAAAAACAGTAATCCCTTCAAAAAGAGAAAATAAAGTACAAGAATATGGATAAAAATCTAAGTGCCGGAACAATGTACATATGAAGGCACAAATTCACTGATATGCATTGAAAAGGATACAACAATATGTATAAGAAAACAATTTCTCAAAAGACTACCAGGCTAAAACAATAAAACTATTTTTCAAATAAAAAAATTGGAATCTTTGAATGACAGGGGTCAGACATCTTGAAATTTGTGCCTTTGTTCGAGCCTGGGTCTTTAGTTGGCGTAGCATTGTCCTCAGGAAATTGAATATGCTACAAAATCTATGTCTATCACCCCTAACTGATGTAGAAATTATCAGTTGGATTATGGTGTAAAAAGAAGATGTAACTGTTTTCATGTTATCTTTAAAACTTCATATCAATTAGATTATAAAAAGCATATGTTCCCTAGTTATTAGATAATTTTTCACTGTTGCATTCATCTCTTCTTCTTGCTTCACAACTTCCTGTGCTAAAAATAGCTTATAGTTAGTTACAGGAGAACCAAAAAGTACATACCATGCTGACAAATCAAATAACAATATCGTTTCCTTCTATAACAAAGGCACATACATAAAGTTATGATTTAAAAAGAAAAACTTAGTAGAAATTAATACCTCATGAGCATTTTGACCAGATGACTCTGATGCCGAACCTGATGCAAGGGTTCTTAATGAGCCAAGGGGGTTATGTTGCCCCCCGGAGAAGGTAGCCAATTCATTTTGGCGTCGTGAACTAACCATCCTCCCAGAGTGGCAACCAAACAAAAGGTACACGTCTGTCAAGGAACAATTCAGCTAATATGTTGATACATTACATAGCCAGAATAATAAGTAACAAGTGAATGTCAAAAAGTGATATATCAGGGTATGAAGCAGTTTGATTCACTCCAAAGAAAATGACTACCAAATTAATAACACCAAAATCAATGCTACTGGTAAAGGACTCAAAAATATTTTATATGCGGCCTCTTTTCAAACAATAAAGGCAACATTAGATTGAAAACGGGTAGGCAGGACAGTGGCATGGCTGCATAAGTTATCTTTTCTCACTTAAAACCCGAGAAAAGCACCTTCAATCTCTGGGAGGTCTAAGCCCGACAAGTGGGGAAGAGAAAGCTTTGCAGTGGAGGTTGGAACTTGGAAGAAGGTTTTGAAAGCGGTTTGGTTGATGACACTGATGAGGATGAAGAAAGCCATGTCCATGTCCATCTCCATGCCATGTCCATGCCATGTCCGCGTCGTATTAGTAGTTGTATTTGTATTCACATTCAGATCGTACTCACATTTGTATTCATTGTTCGTGTCAACTCAGCCAGCTCCAAAATTGGATATTTTATATAAAAAAATTATGATTTTGGACTAGAGGTGCTAGTAGTATCCTACTTGATTTCTTTCGAATCAAAGTTCGATTCGAATTAAGCAAGCACAAGCTCAAACACACCTTTGTTCGGCTCAACTTGACTCGAAGTTTTAACATTAGATACAATAATAATTTACATATTTTTTATATACTTATTTACATAAAATGAAAAAAATTAAATATAAAGAGATTTTCCTTAGCATGGTATATATATATATATACACACACACATTCTTTTGATATGGTTGGAGATAATTAAAATTCTTTAGGTATGAGTATTTGAATTAGTATGTCAGTATTGGCCTTGATATTGCTTGGCTGCCACATAACAAGTTTTGATACTAAAGAAGTGACTAAAACAACTTAGATTTAGTGGGGTAGGGTGTGATGTGGTAGGTACAGTCAAGTTAGTAATTTTTGGGGAAACAAACTCCCGCTCTAATGACTTGTTTTTCTTATTGGTTTGATGACAGTTTGTCTAAGGCAATTTTCACGGTGTGTCCGACGACTTCCTTCTGATCTAGCTTCACCATCGAAGTTTAGAAATCTCCTGTAGCCCTTTTCCTTTCCCTCTCCTTCATCCCGGTCTCATCGTCGCTCACTCCTCACTTAAAAAGGCCAAGAGGGAGGTCAATTAGGTGGTTTTTTGATCCCCATAAATGCATAAATCTTTAAAAAGGAGATATTAGATTAGAACATAGTAGAAACTCAACAGTAGTGGCAAATGGAGAGGAAGACAGAAGAGGGTGGAATCTTGGAGAAGAAGGGGAAGCGACAAGTCGAAGTGAGGAAGAAGCGGCACGTATCACAGTTAGGGAAAAGACGGCTCAAACTTACCTTGATGCTAGGCTAAATTGGCATCATCTTACGATGAGTGGGCTCAAAGGTAAGTATGCTTGTAAGTGCATGTGAACTTTGCTATTGATAGAGGGTCAGATTTAAGATGAAAACATGGGTTAGGCTGAAATAGTGTAATTAATGTGATTATAGTACTTTTGAGGAAGTTGTTAATTCTAGATTTATGTGTTGGGGGATAATTGTTTAGGTATAAATTAATTAAAGATAAATTGAGGTAAGAAAAAATTGAAATGTTTTTTTGTAAAATCCCCTTTAATTTAACCATGTAATTTTGATCTTGTAGAGAAGAATGCAATGTTGATGGCTAGTAATTTCAACTATGAGATTAAGTAATTTATGGGCAATCATATATGCACTACCTTGATATTATCATATTCTGTGATAATGGGAAGATTATGAACAAAGGTATATGTAAATTTGATATTTGAAATTGTTAGGTATATACCTGCATACTAGTTGGAAATATGTTAGTATACTTTGTATACAAATATATGAATAAAAAATAGTAAATCTAGTGTAACACCTCAAATCCGGTTCACACTCGTGAACCGAACCGGCATGTTACCAGCCCCGGTTAGGTTGGCTAACCCGAACCTAACTCATACGGATCCAATCTCGGCGTCTTAAGATGTAAATACGACTTGTCATGCATGGATAAATTCATAAAACCCTAACATGATACTACATGGATGACATGCAACCTAAATTTCACACCAACACAATTACAATCAAAATTTGTAAAAATTATAAAATGAAAGGGACAGGATTTCCCCTAAAAATGCAATTAGGGGCCACCCTGTCAAAATCGTATATTCAAACATATATACGTATGAGCAACGATAGCATTCACACATACTTCTAATCTATTATATTCATCATTCTCTGAACTTTGGGTCCTAACCCATCACACTTTTGCTGCGCTACTCTGATCATTTCACATTCTATCATGTCTCATGCATTTGAACATGTCATTCACAATATAATAACATAATAACACAAAATTAAACATTCAGAAATCTAACATGTGTGTGTGTACAAGACCTCATTGCTCCTCCGTCCAAGCTGGCTCCTCCAACTCGTGATTATTACCTACATATAGTATAAAAACACGTCAGTAACAAGTGTTACTGGTCCGGAAAATAAAATAACTATAACAAGCTGGCTATGAGAGCAAACTCTCATATGAAAGAAAACATCATACTCCACGTGAACACTCTGAAGGGCACTACTGAGGAGCCACTGGGCTGCAGACCCGGTAGCATCCCGAACTTACTGATCTGCTGCTGGTACTATGCCGCTCTCGGCACTTCTTTTTCAGTACTTCTCGTGAAACTTTATCCTAAGCCCTCTCCTTACCTCCATATTTCTCCTGGCCTTGAGCACGAAGGCCGAGTACTCTCAGGCAGTCGCCTTTAGTACCCTTTGAACCACAAGTCCGGACATGCGCTGTACTAAACAGTACCCGTAAACCTCCACGTTCTCCGGGTGTGAGGAACTCAAACGCGGAGTTATCAGGATCCCTCGGGAATGGAACAGTCCGCTGGCACTAATCCAGAGCCCGCTTTGACTGTCACGGCATCCTCTGCATGGTACGTGCAGTCGATTTCTCCATCTCTCGTCTCACAGAAACACGAAAACTATATATATATAGGCTTGGGTAGGGAGTTACATAATAGGCCCGAAGGCAACTTTTGGTGGATCTTGTTTTCGAAATCAACCTCGAGGGATCTCATCCTCGAGGGGTTATTAATCCGGAAAATGTTCGATTAAATGGCCCGAGTTAAGTGGGATCCGATAAAACGCCACTTAACCCGTCCTGCAGACAATAAATCAAACATACAATAGAAAAGATTAAAACAGACGAGTCCTAAACGGACCTGGTAGAAGCTCCAAGTGTGTCATCGCGCCTAGGCGGCGAGCTCCTACTCCGTACCTACACATCAAAACTAAATACTAACGCCCACTAACTACATGATGCATCAAAATCAATGAATCACACACAACACCATCATCATCCATCACAATGACCAATCAAATAATCATAAAAGTAAATAATCCTAACTCGTTCTATTCATACCAATTTTACTGTGTTTTTCTAAGTTATCTCGTGATCACTTATCATGCTGAGACTCGATCTACCTCATTAGATCACTTACTGTTCATTCGCAATTACCCAAATCATACAATCATCCCTTTACTCATAATTAGGCATTACTCATGACGGTTAATCAAATCTAGCATACTGTGCTAACATTCATCATGACAACTAGTTAATTCTAGCATGCTATGCTAACAATCATATTCAATTTTAAATAACTCAATCGGAGGTAATTATACCTCACGTCGTCGGCAATCGGCGACGGCTAGGGTTCCGTCGCGCGTCTCGGAGCTCGAATTCGGCGCTCCTCGGCGTCCGACGTTCGATCGAGTCCAACTGGGTGAGCTCCGCGGAAGATCCGGTGAATTCCAGCGAATTCCAGAAATTCCGATTTTCCGACGGTTTTCCGGCAGCTACTGGCGGTTTCCCGGCGGCTTCCGGTGGTTTTCCGGCGACAATCGCCGGCGGCGTCTACTAGCCGGAAAGTGGTCGTGTTGGGTACCCTCGGAACCGGCTCGGCAAGCCCGACTCATCTATGACATCAGCGTGGCCAATGGAGGTGGCGGCTCGCCGGAAAATGGCAAAACAGAGCCGGCGGCGATGGGTCGCTAGATCCGGCCGGCCACGGTGGCGACGGCCTCCGTTCCAGTCGAGGAGGGTCGCTGGGTGGTCGGTGGTGCTGAGGCGACCACTGGATGACGGCTGCGACGGTCGCCGGCGGCAGAATCGGCGACGCGACCAAACGCAGCCGCGGCGCTAGGCGTGGCGATTCCGGCGTCGCGGCGGCCCGATGGTGGCCGGGCCTGGTCGGGGCGGCACGGCAACGCCGTGGCGGAGTTGGGCGGCGATGATCGGCGGCCGGGCAGGCGTCCACAGCAGCGGCGGCGGCATGCGCAGTGGCGGCGCGCGACAAGGGTTTGGGGAAGAAGAAGGGAAAGGTCGGGGGTGTGTGTGGTGGCAAACTCGTAAATATTACTTGACTCGTCTCCGGCTCGAGTCAAGTATAATAACTAAGTCGTATTAAATCCTAAAAAAATTCATAAAAATTGGGAAAAAATCCCGTAAAATCAAACAACACCACAACATTATAATGATATGCTCTATGACTAACAACCCACCCAGACTGCCCGAACGCGTCCTAACGCGGTAAACGGCCTAATACTAATTCTACGATCCACTATATATAAAAATTAAAAAAAATGACTGGCATACTCTCATATATCTGATAACTCATTCTGTTCTGCTGTGTTCATGACGTTATCATCATATACTTGGGTACGCATGACCCTCATAGCTCATACACGCGACTGGCATCGGCTCGGTACACGTGTCCTGAAACTGACTCAACTCGAAAAAAATAACGGTCGACCCGACCGGTTCTGAATATAAAACCCTAACTCGAATCGTGGGTTTTACATCTAGTGTGCATGACTTACAATATTATAAAGTTCAACAAGAAGTAAGTATGCTGTTGGGAAATATACTGGTATACTATATGACAAATAATGTGTACTAGCTCTTACGTGTGCAGATGCCATGAGTAACAAATGGTGATTTGATTTCGATTATATTATAAGTTTGACGATAAAGTTGAGAGAGACTATGATAACGATAGAGATGTTAAAGTACATACAACCTCTGAAGAGGCTCTAGAGAGATTAGGGCCTATGGGAAGGTGAAGGTATGTTTCTAGGGTCACTACAAGTTTATTATGATGGTGTGATGAGAATCTAGTGTATGATGTTTTGAAATTGACAATTTTGTTCATATTATGTAGGGAAATATGAGGGACCTATCTTTGTTGTAGTTAGCCTACACGTCCACAGGACTGAAACTATATTGAAAAAGGCCAATGTGAGGGACGAGCACATGGAGTTCATGAGGCAAACCTCATTCGGCTAATTAGTCAATAGAGTTGGCATATTTCTTCACACATTACTACTTGACGAGCTTGTGGAGTTTTAGTCTAAGGATGAACATGGATTTATGCTACACAACACTCTTGTTCCATTCACAAGTTTAGATGCGGCCCCAATTTTGATCTTTTGAATAGCGGAAGGAAGCTACATGTGAAATGAATGCTTGATTGAACAATATGAAGTAGGCTATTTCCACGCAGAAAGGAGGATATTAGTCAAAAGCTCTTGTAAAAAGAGATGGAAGACATAACATCTTTCATGACAAGGGATATGGTCCTTGACATTGTGAGGTGCACAATGGTGCACATACTATGCAGTTTCCTTCTTGTTAGAGGGAACCAACGCATCAAGGATGGATTGTGGAGCATAGTTACAAACTTAAAGGGACTTAGGATAATACAATTGGGTAGAAATAGTGTATGAGTTCCTCGTGGCTTCACTTAATAAGGCTTATGCAAAGATCTACTCACACCGAACTAGGCAGTGCAATACAATGAGTTTCCTCAATGGGGCATCAATTGTCCTACAGGTATTCTGTAGGGCTAAGTGGAGGCATACTAGTATGGTAATATGTAAATAATGTCTGAATGTTGTACAAGTTGGACTGATATGTTGTTCACTAATGTGTTTGCTCAGGTGTGCCTATTTGAACATACTAATATATAAGAAAACTGATGACACAAATAATTCTAATATGAGGGACGAGCACATGAAGCTCATTGGGGAAACCTCATTCGGCCAATTAGTCGATGGAGTTAACATATTTCTTCATATGTCTTCGCTTGACGAGCTTGTGGAGTTCTAGTGTAAGGGTGAACATGGGTTTATGCTACACAACACCCTAGTTCCATTTACAAGGTCAAATGCAGCCTTCATTTTGGGCCTTTTGAACAAGGGAGGGAAGTTGCACATGAAGCATATGTTTAATTGAATAGTATGAAGTAGGTTTTTCCAGGCTGAGAGGAGGATATTAATCAAAAGCTCTTGGAGAAGAAGATGGAAGACTTAACACCTCTGATGTCAAGAGATATGGTCCTCAATAGTATGAGGTGTGCAATGGTGCACATACTATGTTGTTTCCTTCTTGCTAGAGGGAACCAACACATCGAGGACAGATTATAGGGCATAGTTGCAAACTTAGAGGGACTTAGACAATACAATTGGGATGAAAAGGTGTACAAATTCTTTGTGGTTTCACTTAATGAGGTTGGTGCAAAGATCTGCTCACGCCAAACTAGGCATCACAATACAACGAGTTTCCTCAATGCGGCATTAGTTGTCCTACAGGTATTCTGTTGGGCTAAATAGAGGCATACTAGTATGGTAATATGTAAATAATGTCTTAATGTTGTTCAAGTTGGACTAACATGTTGTTTACTAGCGTGTTTATCCAAGTGTAGCTATTTAAACACACTAATATATGAGGACACCGATGACACAAATAATTCCAAGGGCGTATAATTGGGTTGGGCTAGGATCGTTATTGACAGAACTCAATAAAAAGTTTCACCACTAGAAGAGAGGGTTCTATAAAAAAATTTTACTCATATAAGACATGATGAGGTACTTCGTGTGATGTGCATGATATTGTTGACATGAATACAACAAGCATGAAAGAGTAGTAAAATAGGTTGTTTCTTATAGGTGGTCTTCATTTTGGCTATATCTTGTGAAGAGTGACGTCTTCTACTAGTTGACACCCATAGGTGGGTCCCACTAGGCCACAAGTTGTCAGGCATTCAGATCGTGTCACGTGACAAGATCTAAGCCATCCATGTAAGTCCTAGCATTCTCGTTTTGATTTTAAGGGGCTTTCCATCGATTTTGGATGTTTTCACTTTAGCGTTGCCAACACTTCGGGTTGCCACCGGCGAGTCTCCGCCTCTCCCCCGATCACCGGACCAGCACCCCAATGACTGCCTCGCGACCGGCTATCACTCCGTACTGACAATCGCCACTGGTGATGACATTTTTACTGTTGATTTTTGCCACCACCACCATCCATTCATGCCATTTTTTAGCACCAGTGAGTGTACCCTAAAAGCTTCATCTTATCGAGATCTCCATTTTGAGGCTACCCATGACCACCACCGTGGCCAAGATCGCCACCGATGACGTCACTGCACTCTGCAGCAATACTGCCTCTTTCCCGCCGTTTTCCGGCCAGCCAGTGGCTGGACTTCGCCGACCACCACCACCATCATGATCTTCATTGCAGGGACCGTCAATCCCGACAAGTGACGACCCCAGCCACACTGCTGTTGGCATTTTTCGAGGACGAACACCAGCGCCCCATGATTCGGGACCGTTTACCCGCATCGCATTTACTGCCCGCGTTAGCGTTCCCGTCCACCTCTTGATCTTGTTCACTAGACTGCCAGCCCATGTCCGAGTCTGCCAGTCCTGTTTAGGTCGCCCAATCAACCGAGCCCATTTTTTAGTTAACCTAGACCGGGTTAGTTCAGCCATTCGGTTTGGTTTGGTTTAGCTCGATTTGGTCCAATTTGACTTATTTTCAGCCCGTTTTCAGCCTTTCCTTGACTTTTTTTGGTAATTCAAGAACCCCTATATTAGTTTAGACGCATATTCACGTGATTTAGTATGTTTGGACATTATGATTATTTTTATGTATTTATTATTTTATTTATAATTATTATTTATTTCTTATTATTCGTGTATTTATTGATTATAATGTATGTTTATATGATTACTTATTATATTAATGATATATTTGCTAATATTAATCATATGTTTACACAATCTGAACCTAACCGTGCCCACTTGCCTGTTTAGACAATTCCCTTAACTGTTTACTTGTTTCATCAAATTTGCTTTAACCAATTGTCATATTCTACTTTACTCACATAAAGATTCTATCTTCATCCCATACAAAGTATAAATAATCCTTTCCCATAATTATTCAAAGTACAACATATCATAATATGCTTTAAAATACAAAGAAAAATTTTATCCCGGTAAAAAATACTGAGTATGTCCATCTAAATTATCCAAATAACATTAAAATAATATCAAACTTGGACTCAATTACACTAAACACATTGATACAAGATAAATGCTGGCATATCAAACAACCCATTTCCCTACCTTTATTTTCGTACAACGTTTGCACTTGCCACAATAGCTTTGTCCCTTGTTAGTTGAGACTTAAACCTGTCCATGGTTGTTGCTTCCTTTGGAGGGATCAGTCTCTTCATCTTTACTTCTCTTCTGCATATGCTTATCTTCCCTATCCACATAAATCGTGATCATGTGCGTTATGCTAGTCACATATTCGTCAAATACGACCTCCACATCCTTGTTACACTCGATGATATGTAAGGATTTCTCCATTGGAGACAAGGACAACTACATCTTAAAATCATATCATAGTCGTCCCGATAGAGGGGTAGCTTTATTAATACCATATTTAACGTTGAATATGATGTCCCCCTGTACACAACCTGTAACAACTTCGTTCCACCCAAGTATTTTCCCTGGATCTTCATCGTGTTTGTCATTGCAGTGTATGCACAACCTAATACCTTGTCCATCCATGGTGAAGAAAACACAATTCAAACTTTGTTATATTATTTTCTACTTTGTATATCGCCTTATGCTGCAACACCCTATATGCATACCACTAGCAAGGGTACTATTTTTAAGGACCACTTCCTTTCAATGGGATATTACCTACTAGCATATCGGTATGCCAATAAAGGCTAAAATGACAAATAAATGCGACTATATATTTCCAACACTCTACCTTCATTTTTTCACAACATATCATGCTAGTCATTTCAACTCCTTCTCTACGTATACACAACTCCCATACGATTATACCTGACCCTATCTTTCTCTAACTATCTACACCCACGACCACTGAATAATATGCATTACCCACAAGACTTCACCCCAACACCCAACCATCAATTGTTCATAACATGACTGCCGCAAACCATACGAAACACTCGCATGCATGCATGCATGTCTTAAAAATAACATGCATCTCTCACAAGACTCACCAACATGCACTCACAAGACTGATGATGTTACGACTACTACTACATCTCATCTAACATAAATGTCATATACATCATAAAATACATGAACATTCATCAAAACCGACAATGACATGGACCGACAAATATGCTCCACTAACTTCTATTGTCAACACCGACAAACCTCTTTCCAGATCCTCACTACAGTATTTCAATCACAAATAAGGAAGTTCAGAGAAACCACATAAGAAAAATATGAGGTAAGCCAATGTACATAGAGGAATGAAGATCGAGGAAGAAGGTGGAGAAGAAATTAGTATAAATGACAACGACAAAATATAAGGAGGGCAGATGACTCCACAAGTTTCTCTTGGCATCAAGAATGACGTGGACATCACCCATCCAATCCCAACCGGTTATGTTAAATTCCCTCTCTAATTTTGCCCAACCCATGCCCTTTCTCATCATTGTACTCCACTTTATTGTTTTCCCGCTGAAAGGCATAATTAACCATAGACATATATTTTTTATGTGGAAGAATTATATTTGTCTTCTACCATATCAAAAGAACTCCTACATGGTAAATCATACCTAGGGAAAATCCCCTAAATATAGTGGTATTGTAATAATGGTTGTAAATGATAATATAATAATTTTGCCCTTGAAAAAATAATTGGCTAATAATTGATTCAAAAATGAACTATTTAAATCTTCATAATTATTTTTATCTTAAGTTATATAAAAGAAATATATATATATAAACAATGCTCGTATTTTTTTCATGCTTGACCTGAACTTAATTTAGAGCATCTTATATTCCTTGAAGAAAAAAAATCATAAAAGAGCATAATATATAATAATTTTAAGCAAGAATTTGTATGACTACATATTTTTTTAATATACATAATTATATGAATTTTAGATTGCTTTATTGTAAAATAAAATTTTGATATAAATATATACAAAACGAGTACCAATAAATATAAATCAAGCCAACTCATGTTCAATTTGAACTCAAATACTAATTGACTCTACTCGAACACAGAGTAGCATGAGTAAGTTTAAATCAAGTAAAACTCAAATCAACATGCATAGTGAATAACCCTAGTTCTAACGGGTTACCTTAAGAAGTTGACAATTGACACAACCCAGTGTACTGGTTCTTGATAGAGAATTCATACTTAAATATCTTTTTTTATTTTTTTGCACTAATTTCACTATAAAACACTAAATCTAGTCTAACCCAATTCAACCCGGATGAACCAAACATACCACTGTTATGAACACAGAGTCTATCTGCAACAATTCCGAGTGGTATTACCCTTCAGAATGTTATTTGGTGCACTATCAGAAACAAAATCGTACACTTGACATGGCATGCCAAGAATATGACGAGAAAAACAACTAAAGTTCCCTTTGGGAGAAATATTGAAAATGCGAAGATAATGCAAAACAACTAGCCACCAGGAAAATGGATTCCTTCAAACTATTTGTCACCAAGAGAAAAACAAGTTTTGCATTGGAGTTAGAAATCAACTGGAAACTGCAGATCCAGGATTCAAACTTAGCATTTGTCAAATTTGGTCAGTCAAATTCAATTCCAACATCAAATTCGACGACATATAGAAGAACTTGGCATTGGGATTTACTTCAGCTCGTCCTGCGAATGAAAACAGAAAAGTTATTAACGGAGGCAATATCTAGTCTTGTGAAGTTCAACAACGGAGGGAAAACAATCTTAATCAGTGACAGACAATTTGACATGATGTTGAACTTGCTCATAGCTGAAACACAGGTAAAACACAAATTCCAAGCCCATCCTATGAAGCTTTATTACTTCTAATTCTCTCCATAGGTGCAGTTTAGGATAAGGTTGATCCTAAGAATATTGTATCAATTTAAGTTGAGATGGATCTGCATAAATTCTTTTTCTAATCGTTCACAGCTGTATCGTTCTTAATTCAAGATTTATACAGATAAATCAAGATATATGTTACACATCAATTCATATCAGAGTCTAGCTATATAAGATAAGAATCAAGCTTGACGACTGAAGTCTTATGTTAAAAAAGGCCTTTCTATTCGTTTACTCTGATGCTTAAAGCATATACTTCACCTATATCAGCAAATAAAAATTGCAATGCCCCCATTTATTTTGTCATGGCCAGAGTAAAGGAATAGAGACATACATGGCCACTGTGATCATTATCATCCATTGAATCCATAGATTTCGCACCACTATCAATTTTCTCAAGATCATCGTAGCTGATGATAGATTCTTCTTCACGCATCAAATCAAGTTCTTCATCAATGCCACCTTTTTCAACGAAATCCTCTTCACTATCATCTTCTTCATCCGTTTCGTATTTAAAATCTTCATCCTATAATATGAAAACACGAAAAAGCTGATAAAGTCAGCAGTAAATAAAGTTAAGAGCACTGCAAAATCATGAGTTTAGGTCTTTACATCATAATCATCATCCTCGCTATCTCCGATACCCTGCTTAGACAAGAGATGGAATATATAAGCAGCATTCAACAAAAACCTCTCAGATCTTAAACCATAATCATCATCGTTGTTGTCGTCATTTGATCCAGACCATAATGACAAGGCAAAATCTATTAATAATGCAAACATTTAACAAGATGAAAACTCGTAGTCATGAACAAGAATTTAGTATATGAGAAAAGACAACTTACTTTCCACATATTCGATGAAATACATAACCAAAGAGTAAGCTGATCATATGGTTTACAAGAATCAAAACTTCATAAGTACTAATTTTATTGTTTGCCTACATTAATATATAAGTATATATAATCTAAGAATCGGGTATGCCTTGGCAATGAAAAAGTACATATTTTCTAGAGAGCAATCAACTTCTAAGAAAAAAATACCTGCTCTTTTCTCCTGGCTTTTCCAAGAGAAACTCTTCTCTCTCAGCCTGCACATCATTGAATACACCTCAGATATAATTGACATCATATTATATATTTATGGAAACTCTACCAAATATTTTAAAGGAATAATATAAATTCCTTATTAATGAACATTCAGCAAAAAAATCACATGCATGGCAAAATACACCCAAGGTGGTGATTGCCCAATAATAAGCGAACATACTTCAAATAAAATTTTGTCATTTGTAATCATATGGATACTTCATTTGCCCTTTGGGTATCTGGTGGAAGAAAAAGAAGAAGAAGAAGAAGAAGAAGAAGGCACTTCAAATGAAACTTTGGATGCATAGCTGCAAACTCATTCACTAACACTAGTTTTTGTTCATGGAACTGCCCTCTGTCATAATTATGACCAATATTGGATTGCCTTTCATGTTGAGAGACCAATTCTAACCGCCTTCCACTTATCGGACTTTAATGTCTTTGATAATGCTGCTAATGCATCAAAATTTAATTGGAGGCCATTCCAATTTTAACAATTATATTACTTTTCTCATTCCAACATTAGTATTCAATTGAAAAATAAACTAGCCATAGGATCATTATCTACACCTTACCCAAGCAAAGTTGGGATTGATGGCGTAGGTTTTGGATGCCAAATTAATTGATCTCATCGTCAAATTAATCATAAAAGCCATTGGGCAAGCATGACTCACAAGCAGGCAGCAAGCTAAACAAAAATGAACCTGTAGGCTATAACACAGGACACATAAAATGAGGGGATTGGATCATCCGTTCAAAAGGAATTAGACACTGTTGAAAACCAACAAGATTATCTGCACTTATAAGCCCATAACCTTCTCCATTGATTTCATGTGAGACTATCTTTAGCTTATCTCGTGGTATGACAGAACCACATACAATAATACCTATACATTTGGGTTGATCCATCTCCTAATAGATGTTGTAAAACCAATAATAACAAGGCCACATTACTAAAAGCGAAAGAAAAAATTTTATGCACAAAGAAAGTCATACATCCTTCTGATCTTCCCACGTTTCTTCCACCATCTGTCGAGCATAGTCCACATCATCGCATATCAAAATATTGTCAAACAAAGTACCAGACTTCACCTGATGAAAGATTCATGTTAATAATATGCACCAACAGAAAGTAATCATAATAAAAGAAAGAAATTTTGTATTTTACCTGCCAAAGTTCAATTCCAACATATCTCAAACTGGGGAAGACATAAAGATCAGGATCGTCTTTGAACTCTTTCAGGTCAACATGTACGAAGCATCAGTTTGTGCAAATAATAGAGTTTATCATATGCATAAAAACACATGGGCAACAGAAACCTGGATTGTCAATGGTGGGAGCTTTCCATTTGCCTTGATAGTTAGGGTTCTTTATTTGCTTTAAAAGAGACTTCAAAAAATTAATATCCATCATCAATTTCCAGCAACATGATGAACCAAATCTAGGAAAGCCAAACCTTTGGTATCCAAGGGCCATTGTATTCAGGATTTGGAATAGTCGGAGGCTCCCATTGACCATCTTCTTCATCATCCCAGTCCTCGGGCTGTTAAAAAATAACAATTCAACCAAATTCTAACGAAGAACATAAAGTTTTATTCTAATGGACCTTTCACATAAAAAATTGATTTTTTTGTTGCAATATTAGTAGGATTGATTGGACAAACCCATCAAGTTGAAGAATGATAAACAAGATTTTCATAACATTAAATCACTTATTGCATAGTCTTAGCATTCGATATATAACTAACAATATAAATTTAAAAAATCTAATAAGCAAAATAATGTTTACATAATTGTGTCTCTAAAGATATTGTTTGCTTTATGTAAGGGATAGTGTCAACTCTATTTCTGACAGCATAACATTATCCTAGTCTGAATACCAACCTTTTCAGCATAGGGAGCTGGAATTTCCTTTAGAATCTCATCATAGCCCTTCACAACAGGAAAACCTAATCAGTACAGACTTTAGATAACTAGAGGAAACAACAAAAAACTTTCAGACAAAGTATGAATGATTTTTGTTCGAACAGCGTTCTATGTATCAGATCATGGCAGTAGTCTTTGTCATAACTTACCATGATTTTAAGCCATCTAAAACTACTTTGATGATGTAATTATTATAAAAAATAATTAAAGATATGTCAATAAGAATCTTTTCATAGCGCAAGGAAAATCAAATCTACAAATGTTGGTTTTATATGCACAATGTTATATATCAATGGCAAATGTATGTACAGTGCCCTTACCTTTGGCTCTTTATCTTCAGGATCAGGAATGAAGTCTCTGTCATCCCAATCATCTGGCTACATGGTATTGCAAATGACTGAATCAGTTAAAACTAAAAGCTATAGTTGAGATGAAACCATGCAAAATAATGCACGTGTCTGACACCTCAGTGAGAAAACTGTACTCATTTTTAGAAAGGAAAAGGGAACCACGCAGTGAAGATGATAATTATTTCTAAACTTACTTTTTTAGCAAGTGGATCAACAATTTTTCTCGGAGGAAGTATGTCCCAATCATCATACAAACTACCTGCTTTTTGTTCTTTATTGTCAATGAGAATAGTGTAATTGGCATTTGATCGAACAATGAAAGTATATACATGGGTCAGCTGATCAGTGGCACATGCAATGTTCTTCTTAATCGAGTAGTTATGCCCCTTTCTAGAAATAATAGCATGAACCCTTCTGGTGTCTTGACCACAAATATCAGGGCCAAACATGATGCTGCAATTGAGGACAAACTATTACATACCCCAAAAAAAGGAAACATATAAAAATTTCTTACCTCGTACACAAAACCATGATGGGAAATTAGCAAAGTATACATCATATAGAACCATTAGGCATAGACCTTAATTACCTATATGGTGTTTCGCCTCCAAACTTTTTTCTATCAATTTCACCACTAAGCAATTTTATATAACCTCCTCCGCAATCAAGTTCTTGCTCATGTTTAACTGAAAATTGAAGAACAAATGTCTTATCTTTGTTGCTGAACTCGGGGAACTCAGCTGAGATTGCATAGAACCTATAGTCTTCACTAGTTTGAATGCCTACAACGAGGTGCGAAATTGTTCTGTTCAAAAAAGAGAATTCATGTTGATCTACGGAAATGAGCCTTTAACACAGAAGCACACACCTTTGTCATCATGATCCCCACTCCATATACCGGAAGTGTGCTTCCATTTCCCAGTCGTGTTCTCATCTTTCTTCCACTCAGAGATAATCCATCGTTTCTCCCAACCATCTTGTACATGATCAATTCATTCATTACAACAGGCTCAAAGATGAATGTAACAGAAGCCTTAAATAAATCATTGAGGGCCGAAAGTACCTTCGAAACGTTCTTCAAAGAAAACAGTGGCAAAGGCAATAGAGAGAGTGGATAGTAACAGAATAAGGGAAGAAGAAACAGTCCTCCTTCCATAGTTTATCATAGTTTTGATTACGTGATGCCACCACCCCAAAAATTGAACTTACATACGTGAGAAAACAGCTGCAAAAATGGAGACATGCATCAAAGTCACGCCTAATATAATAAGAAAAAAAAACAAATAAAAAGTCTGCTTTCTATTAATTAAACTCCAAAATCACAAATTTTTTGGACAAAAAAATCATGAACTTATAAAAGTAATACAAAAACTGCAGACATGAAGGAACGTTATGAATCAAAATCACACGAAGCAATAAAAAATACATTACATATTATATATCATCTCTTGCCCATTAGCCTTCTTCTTCTTTGCATGAATCACAACTCCCTGTTTCATCCCATTTAATTAAAATATATATATCATCATTTTTGGCCAAAACTCGCATAATCATGCAGCAAAGATTCAATCTTTCTATGTAGTTAGTTACCAGGCGACAGCTTGCGGCGGGTGAAGGGGAGATGGAGCTGACGAGAGGAGGAGGTGGGTGGTGGTGGATGACTGAAAGGGAAGAGAAGGAGGCGCCATTATCGCCTGGATGGTGCTCGGTCTTCCTCCCTGCGAAGAGATCGGATCAGGACGTCGTCATCACCCCTCTATTACAAAACTCGGCCGATTCCACTCGGAATCGTCCGAGTTAACAAGGCTCGGTGAAAACCGACTCAAACTTGAAAATCGGACCGGAAATCGGCCGAGTCATGCCGATTCCGATTCCGATCCGATTGTGACGGCGCCGGGGGAGGAGGGGCGGCGGGGCCTGGGTGGCCGGCTGGGGACGGGGGCGAGGCGGCGGACGACGGCGTGGGGGGGCGGCGGGGGACTGGGCAGGTGGGGGGGCGGGCGGCGGGACCGCGTCAGGGGGGAAGTAGATAGAAGAGCAGCACCCACCTCGCACTTCGTTCTCGAGCCGGTCGAGCATCACCTTCACCGGATCCGATCCGTGCAGCAGGTTGATGAACTCGTCGGCGTCCATGCGCGACCGCCCCGTTCGCCGCCCCTGGCCCCCTCCTTGAACGACGCCGACGGCGTCAGCTGCGGCTCCCCGGCCTCCAACATGGCTCCGGCGGCAGATCCAGATCACATCCGGGGAATCCGGGATTGTCGGGGCTGGGGCGCGGGAAAATCGGAGGGGGTGGACGTCAGATGGGAGAAGGTGGAGTTGGGGGAATTGGGTGTTCCTGTCGAAGGCGTCGTTTCCGGTGATTTGTTTACCTGTGCCAGTTTACTAACCAGTAAAGCCACGTCTGTGTTATTAAGCTTAAATTATATTTAATTATTATATTAACACTCAACTTAGATATAAACTTTAACTTTATTTACGAACTTTTCGTAAATAATAACGTAGAGTATCATAATAATCTAATATATTAGATATTAATTATGATTAGCTTTAATTTTAAAGATAAGCCCCAAATAAGAAGATATATTATAATAATTTATTTTTTATTTTTTTATTTTTGTTATATTTTAATTTGTTAAATCTCTTACTTGTAATTAGAGTCTAATATTAAAATTTTATTTTATTAATAAGTATAGATTCGTAAAATATATTCAATTTAAATTCTTTTTATTTGTCAAAACCCCCACCGCTACAATGACCCGGCCAAAATGAAACGTAATGAGCCTAAGTTATTTTTTTAAATAGTTAACCCAAGTTAAAGATCTATAGTCTATTCTCAGTTATAAACAGAATATTCTCTAGTAGGTATTAGATATGAGATTAAGTTAAGAAATTTTACAATCCACCCACGACCTTCTTTGGCCCGTGACTGACAGCCTAACTAATGTCCCCAGTCCAGCCCACCATCTAATACGTACTCAGGTTGCTCTGATACTACATATAATGACCCGACTCAAAGTGTAACGTAATGGGCCTAAGTCATCTCTTTAAAATAGTTAACCCAAGTTAAAGATTTATAGTTTATTCCTACTTATAAATAAGATCTTCTCCTAGTAAATATTAGGTGTGAGATTAAGTTAAAAAGATTCACAACCGTAATCATGGCCCCCCTCAGTTTATCTTTTATAAGTCTTTATCTATATATATATATATATATATATATGTATATATATATATATGAAAAATTGGTGCAAAATGATAGTAAGGATGACTAGTTTAAAAATAATGATATAGCTTATAATTTTAAACATCATATTACATCTGTCAATCCTATTTTATATATCATCTTAACTCTTCAAATTTGGTACGGTTTAATGCTTTGTACCATTTTAATATCTGCTTAGTTTTTTAATCTGATTTTTTTGCCAAAAACAGGTTTTTCATTGAAAATTACAACATTTTGACTGATATTTAATTAATTATTGATGACAAGATTTTTAATATTTAATAAAGTAATTTATATAATTTTAAAATCCTATTGAACCCACCAAATATACTTCAAATCATGTTATAAATTCAATGTGATATATTTTAAACTTTGCCATATCGAATGTAATTGATCTGATAGAATTGATCTTGTCAACAATGTCATGGGTTCTTTAATGCCATCCAAACTTATTAAAGAACATAGATCATCATTTCTAGATGAGAGATTGAATTAATTTTGGCGTAATTGGCCAGATCAATTTTGGGTTAAGATACGTCAGATTAATTACCTCGGTTGATTAATTATTTTTTTAAAAAAGACAGTTTCTCATGAAAAGAAAAACTGATCTTGATGACGTGCTTCTAGGCAGGGGTGGTAACGGCTCGATCGAGCTCAAATTTACTGGATGTCTAATTCTATTTCACTCAAGTTATAAAGTTCAACTCAAATGAAGTGAGAAAGTGCACAAGCACACCTCCCGGCTTGCGTCACCTCGAAGCTCGATAATTTACATTAGATATAATAGTTTATATAATTTTATATAGCCATGTACATAAAATATTAAAAAATAATAAATATAATTATATCATGATAATAGTTTTACACGATAATATAATAAATTTGTTCTTAAACAAATCATTTGGCTGATAATTGAATCAAAATAAAACTATTTAAACTTCTATAATTAATTTTATTTTAAGTTATCTAGAAAAAAAATATACAAATAATGCTCAAGCTAGCACTTGTTCGACTCGAACTCAACTCAATTTCCCTGTTAAGCTCGACTTGAACTTGAAATAGATAATTTAAGCTTTAGCATAGTTAAACTTGACTCGCTCGCTTGATTAATACCCTTACTTCTAGAAGTAAAACCGCGAGGAGTGATAAAAAAATGTTGTACCGCCGTTCTCCACCCACGTCCTTATATAACTACCTAAATTAATTTTTTTGGATCATAACTAATATTTACGACCATTATTTCATGACAAAGGTGGAGAACGTGACTGATGAATATTAGTATAGCATAATTCAGAGTGATAAATAAAATTCATCTACTATAATTATTTTCTTTTATATTTATTATGTTATAATCATGTGACTTTTATATAATTCAATATCTTTTAGAAGATTGTTCATTAGTTATCATGCCATAAAAGTTATCAAAACATATTATTTTTCTATTAAGATAGTTAAATCAATATTTTTAAGTAATAGAAATTATATATTTAACAATTTTAAATATCAAAAGAGTAATATATACTAATTTATAATAATTTTTTATTTATATAATTAAAATTTTAACATAAATGACTTTGATTCGGTTTGGATTCGACTTCAAATTAACTTTACTCCATGAAATGTCAAGTTGAATCTGAGTTTCGAGTTTTTAAACTATGATCTTATATAAATATTTCGTCACACTCTTGATTTAGTGAGAGCAATATTGGATAGTTTGTAGATAAAAATATATAAGAAATCGTGGAACCCAAAAAACTTGAACCATTGATCATGTCTCCATCTACCAATTCTTTCTTTTAATATCAACAACAAAAAAGTTGAAAAAAGATAAAGATCATAGCTAATTAACTTGTAATAATATTATTAGTGAATTGCAACATTTAATATATTTAATTAAGGGAAAAAATCACAAATAGCCAAAGTTTCAATATTTTTTATCATAAATGAGCAAAAATTAAAATTTATATCAAATATAGCAAGATCTCAAATTTTTATTTCACATATGGCCAATTTATATATTTTAAGAGTATTTGGTTTATAATATTTATTTTATTGATATAAATACCCTTAATCTAACTTCAAATTTTCTTAAATATATTTTTCTTGCATTTTATATAATGAATGATATTTTATTTTTTTTAAAAAGTATTCATAATAAAAATATATTATATAAAACAAAAGTTTTAATGTCTAATAAAATATGTCAATTTCAAATTAAAATTTCAAACACCCAAAAAGCATTTCATTTTATCTTTTATTCTTGATGGTCCAAAATTCAATTTATTTTTTATGGCTCAAAATTCAATAAAACATATTTTTTTACTTTTTAGCTCATCAATAATATACTTTTAGAATCTATTTATCTTTTATAAGTTTACACACATATATATATATATATATATATATATATATATATATATATATATATAAAGTTAGAAAAAATGACTAACCTATGTATCAGTTTTTACTTAGGTTAAAGGACAAAGGCGGGGCTCACGAAATAAATTGGAATTCTTTAAAATAAGTGGTGCTTATAAATGTCAACTTCGTTAACTACTTTTAGAAAAATAATTAATATATTCATTAATTATTATATTACACTTGGGTTGGGTTGTTACGAGATGTCAAATAATTTTTTTTTACTTATTATATGTTTCTAAAATAAATTATAAATGATAATATTTTTTGTGCATCATACAAGTACATGACTAGAACGGTCATGTGCTAGTAAAAATATAAGCAAAAGGTCATAATATGGTAAAATAGGACAACTGATTCGATAATATAAGATTTTAAAATAATAATTGCTAATAAGCCAAATTTTGTATTTCTAGCACACTGTATGAGTAAGCAACTAAATTGCCTACGCAGATTGTACTCTCTTTTTTAATTACTGTGACTATCCAACTACTCCTAAAATATTGTGGTAGAAAAGAAAGCTCGGCCCTCCATATTGTTTAAGGCAATCAAATCTATCTTCTATATACTAATATATAGCTGATTACTTTTAATGAGGTACTGCCACTTGTCCTTTAAATTTATAACAATATTACTTTTATTTCCTATTTATAAAAGTTTTAGTTTAATTAGGATTTATCAAGTATCTTTTAACTAGTTTATAATATTATTCTTTATTGTTTCTCTATACAAATATATAAAACTAATGACTTTTAACGTGGTGTTGTGGTGTGTCCTTTAAATTGATTACAATATTGTCCATTTATTTCTTCTTTATAAAATTTTAAGTTTTATTAGGATTTATCGTGTATCTTTGGACTATTTTATGATGTTATTCTTTTTTTTATATTTACAATAAATAAAAATATATAAATTTGAAAACTTTTAATACATTACTACAATGTGTCTTTTAATTTTTTTACAATATTATCCTCTTATTTTCAATTTACAAAAATTTTAATTTAATTATGATTTGTCACATATCTTTTAACTCTTTTATAATATTATCCTTTATTTTTTATTAATAAAAATAAATTAAATAAAAATTATATATTTTCACACATTGTGCGAGTTAACGATAGTTTTTATTTACTCAGGACAAGGATGCATATCAAGTTGGGTACCCACAAAACCTAGCCCAACCAAGCCCAAATAGACGGGGTTTGGTATCCATATAGTTGAGTTTGGTTTTAAGATACCAGGTATTCATTTTATAACGGTCAGATTTAGTTTAGGATAGTAGGGGTTTTCGATTTCAATAATATAATTTTTTCATAAATTATATTTAATATTATTTAAAATTTATTATAGGGATATATGTGTTTAGATATAAAATTGATATGTTTTTAACTTTATTCTTTATGTATTAGCCTATTTGACCTCCATATTTTTAATTAATTATTTTTAATTTAATTTTTTATAGTGTCATTTAATTTAATTTTTTATAATATAATCGGGTTTTA
This sequence comes from Piper betle, assembly GCA_033002965.1. Lineage (NCBI taxonomy): Eukaryota > Viridiplantae > Streptophyta > Magnoliopsida > Piperales > Piperaceae > Piper > Piper betle. Next base: position 63,914 of record JAURVB010002453.1, on the reverse strand, counting down.
AATAGTTCTATTCAGATTTGCTGAATGGGTTTTGGGTAGTAAAAATTATAATGGTAAATAATTGGGTTTGGTATGTAGGTTTAAAGTAATTAACGGGTTTTGTATGAGCAATACCTAACTAAACCCAATCAATAGATACCTCTAAATTAGGGGAGCTAATAGCTCGATTGAACTCAAGTTTGTTGGATGTTAAACTCAATTTAATTTGAAGAGTGCATGGCTTGGAGCTCGATATTATATATTAAATAATATATTTTATATGTATTGTATATAGTTATTTACATAAAATATATTAATTAAAATCATGTCTTAATGATGATTTTACACGATAACATAATAGTTTCATGGATGAACAATTTATTCAGTGTATTATTCACATGAAGTGAACTATTTAATCTTTAAAAACTTATTTGATTATAAATTATTAAAAAGAAAATATAGATAAATAAAGCTACATCTTTCGTTTGACTAAAACTCGACTCAATTCAAAGTGTATTGAGATCGACTCGAACTATGACACATTTCTTATCCGTCGGCAGGAGCACCACGAAGCACGAGTTTAAAGTCGGTAAGACAAGAAACAACAAAGTCAGACGCTTAATTGTTTTATAATGTATCACGGCCTTTTCAAATCCAGGGGTACCCAATTTTTTAATCTGGTATTTTCCAAAATTCATTATATTTTATTAAAAATCACTATATTTTAACAGGTATTTAACGCAATATTAATTACAAAAAATATTTGTAATATCTAAATATTCTATATAATAATTTTTAAATTTAGTTTAACCAAAATATATCCTAATTGGGTATAGATATTTAAAACTTGGATGATACTACTTACCGCCAACCGCCCTTTTCTGCGGCTAACATGCGTATCATGTTCTAAGTACCATTGCACCAGTTAGACAAGGAAGTAGGGGATCATCATCGCTATATATACTCCCACCCAAATCCGACCATCGTTACTTGGCTTTCTCGTCGACGGATTTTGGTCGGAGCGTTTACCTCGTCGTTGTCGTCGAAGCAGGAGAAGAAGGGAGAAGTGGACATGGCAGCGGGGGGATCAGAGGCGGATCAGCTGGGGCCGGAGCGGTGCAAGGCGGAGTTCGACGTCGACGCCATGAAGCTCGCCTGGGCGGGCTCTCCCCACGCCTTCGAAGTCGCCCATCGCATCTCCCGCCTCGTCGCCTCCGACCCTGTTCGTTCCAGTCCACCTTAACTTAGTAACTTAGTAGAAGTTTTTTTGCTTGTGTTCTGTTGAGGGGTTTTGTGGGTTTCTGGAAGGGAAGAATCTTGATACGAGCTTTTTTGCTTGTTTACCTTGTTTTTGTTTGTGGAGTTGGTTGGAACTGTTTGATGTTTGTCTTGACTTTGCGTGATGTTGCATGCTATATATCTGTTTGATGAAAAGGTGGGCAATGTGAGTAAGCGTGATTCGGTTTTGTCTTGTGCTTGTGCTAGGTAGGATGGGTGGGGGAGTAGTGTACATGGATGTGAGAAGGGGTTAGTTAGAGGGATAAGAACGGGTAAAAAAGGGTCAGATTTTGGAAGCATAGCTATCTGGTGGACTAGGGAATAAATAACTGGGAGAGAATAAGAGTGGGAGAAGCAGATTTGGGAAGGTGTAAATATAAGATTAGATAATAGAATTCGATTTGGATGAGGAGAATGAGTTGGAGGAGAAGTTGAGTTGAAGGAGGATAAGAGCAGAAGGTAGATCAAGCTAGAGGAAGAGGAAAACAGAGCTTGGGAAGAGCTGAGGAGGTGATCTTTTTCATTGCAAACTCGAATGAATTCGTAAAACATTGATACTACCAATTGAAACACTCTTCATCTTCCCCTATTTTTGATTTTCTTTGATCTGATTAATTTTAACTACTAACTTCCGCTTAACCCACTAAATCAGCACATCTAATGACCATATATATAATGGTGACTACCAGTCCAGTCTGTTTTCTACAGTCCCCAGTAAGAGACAGAGCAATGGTGTTCATTACATCATCTTTTTTTTGGGCAATTATGAAGCCTGATATGTGAGATTGGAGTTGCTAGAAATCCAATGCCTGGTAATTAAACAACTACGACAAGACTATCTAACCGTTTGGGGGGTCTTGATTTGCTTTTGTTTCATTTTGGCAGGAGTTCAGCAAGGAGGATAGAGCGATGCTAGGTCGGAAGGAACTGTTTAAAAATACTTTGAGGAAAGCAGCCCATGTGCGGAAACTCATCAATGAGCTTCGTCTGACAGGTTTGGCGCCTTCAAGTTAATGGACAAGGTATAGGTGCTATTCTACTGTTTGTTGAAGTTGTGAACCTAAACGGTGCCTCTTTTTTTGGGTACAGAGGAAGAGACATCCAACCTAAGGTTTTTTGTAGACGAGCCTGCCTACACCGATCTACATTGGGTGAGTATGTTTCTAAAATGGATAAATTAAGTATCAGCAACAGTGAATACTATAAAAATTGTCTTGATCGAGAAATGTCTTCAATTTATTATTTTTACAGTGATTTAAAGTCTAAAAATTACGTAAGTAAAATTAATTTTCAGACTCTTCTGAATATAGGATTCATGCTTTGAGCTAATTCTGTCTCCAGGGAATGTTTGTTCCGGCTATTAAAGGACAAGGAACAAATGAGCAACAAAAGAAATGGCTTCCATTGGCTTACAAACTGCAAATAATTGGCTGTTATGCTCAAACAGAGCTTGGTCATGGTTCTAATGTTCAAGGACTTGAAACAACAGCAACGTTCGATGCAAAATCAGATGAATTTGTCATTGACAGTCCTACTCTCACTTCAAGCAAAGTGAGTTCTGAACTTGATTTGCTGAAATTTTCAGTTTCCTGAACTTAATTTGCTTTATCTTTGTTGTTTCAATAAGTTTATACTTCCCTTTAGAGATTGCTTGCCATATAAATGTCTATTAATGTATCTCCTCGTATGGAAAGGGCTTACTGTAGTTTAATTTTTGTGAATAGTGGTGGCCTGGTGGCCTTGTGGCTGGGAAAGATTTCAACTCATGCAGTTGTCTATGCCCGTCTTATTATTGATGGCCAGGACCACGGAGTCCATGGTGAGTGCTATGTGTTTAGTAGTTGATGTTCATTAGCCCATTTTTCAAGTAGTTTCTGAACACGATAGTAATTTACAGGTTTCATTGTACAACTCCGGAGCCTAGACAATCACATGCCCCTTCCTGGTGTCACAGTTGGTGATATAGGAATGAAATTTGGAAATGGAGCCTACAATACTATGGACAATGGTGTATTACGTTTTGATCATGTAAGAATACCAAGGAAGCAGATGCTAATGCGGGTATTTCAAGTCACAAGAGAGGGGAAGGTTATAAAGTCCAATGTTCCAAGACAGCTTGTTTATGGGACAATGGTTTATGTGCGCCAGACTATTGTGTTGGATGCTTCAATTGCTTTATCTAGAGCAGTGTGCATTGCTGTAAGATATAGTGCAGTGCGAAGACAATTCGGTTCGCAAAATGGTGGTCAGGAGACCCAGGTATAACATCATCCTCTAAGCAAAATGTATCTGTGTGCTATTTAATTTCATTTTTACTCTGACATTACTACTAATCTCTTCATTAATAGGTACTTGATTATAAGACTCAGCAGAGCAGGCTCTTCCCTCTGCTGTCTTCTGCATATGCTTTCAGATTTGTAGGAGAGTGGTTGAAATGGCTGTACACTGATGTTACCCAAAGGCTGCAAAATAATGACTTCTCAACCCTCCCAGAGGCGCATGCATGCACTGCTGGTTTGAAGCCTTTGACGACATCTGCCACTGCTGTATGTATCTTGATTTACCCTTACACTGTTCAGCTATCAATTGTATTTGTCATTTATTGTTCATTTAGGATGGTAACCTTTTGTTGAGCTGTAAATTTGTTTTGTATGAACCACATCTCTTTGGTAAAAAACTTGAATAATTTCATTTGATCAGTAAGTAATTCTCAATGCAAATGTTAGCATTTTAAGCATGTTTTCTAGTTTTATTTGTTCTCTTTTTAATTGTCAAATTGTTATTTCGTTTTGCAGCTTTATCTTCTGTACACTTCGCTAATGTTGTGACAAGTTTCCTTGTTCAGATGGATAATTTTATTTATTTGTTGCAGGATGCCATTGAAGAATGTCGAAAATTATGTGGTGGCCATGGTTATTTGTGTAGCAGTGGACTTCCTGAGCTTTTTGCTGTATATGTACCCAGTTGTACATATGAAGGAGACAATGTCGTTTTGCTACTGCAGGTTTTTCTTCTGATCTCCATATTGATTACTCCTTGCATTTGTTATTGAAGGATAGAAACCTCTTCACTGTTCTTTGTTCTCTAAGACTCATTTCAACTTTCAAACATTGCTCTTCACTGTTCTTTGTTCTCTATGTATGACATGCATGTTTATGCCATCTTGGGGAGAAGGGCATGCGAGCTTCATTTATACAACAATTCCTTGTTTTATCCTACTGTTATTTTATCAAACCATGTTTTTTCAGGTTGCAAGATTCCTTGTAAAGACTGTTTCTCAATTAGCATCTGGTAAACAGCCAGTGGGAACAACAGTATATATGTCACGGCTGGAACATTTGTTGCAGAGTGTTTCTGGTGTTAGAAGTGGTACGATAATTATTTAATGTGTATTTATATTTATATTTAAGTATGCGCTCTGGGACTTATGGACTTTCTTATGAATGGAAATTTTAACTGTGCAGTTTTGATTCTGAAATATTTGGGAATGGCTGCTTGTTAAAAATTTGGGATTATTTTACAAGTGAGTGATGTTTGTAATGCAGCCGAAGAGTGGTTGAATCCGTCTTTTGTTATCGAGGCTTTTGAAGCTAGGGCAGCAAGGCTAACAGTAGCCTGTGCCACAAACATCAGCAAGGCACCAAATCCTGAAGAAGGTATTTATCTCTTCTTTTCTGTGGTTCTAGCTTCAAGTTCATGTTATTTTTCAAACAATTGCGCCTCTGTGTTTTTCTATACTCTGTGATTTACCTTGCCCTTCCATGCAACTCTAAGTAGATGTTTTACTTACAACAGGATTTTCTGAACACTCTTCTGATCTAATGGAAGCTGCCATCGCTCATTGTCAATTGATTGTTGTCTCAAAGTAAGACCTTAATGTCTCTATTCTTCCCCTACTGGCCTGCTGTAGGATTTGTTCATCTCCTTGCATTCATACGGTGATTTTCTCGATTAGGTTTTTCGAAAAGCTTGAACAAAACATTCCTGGAAGGGGGTTAAGAATCAGCTGAGCATCCTTTGCCATGTCTATGCTCTCTCTTTGCTTCACAAGCACTCAGGGTGATTTTCTATCAACCGGGTGCATCACACAAATACGGCTACACTTGCTAATGAGCAGCTTAGATCTTTATACTCTAAGGTAACACACAGAGCATTCATAAAAAATTACTTCCTTAGGTGAAACATTGCTTGATCAGGTGAAAACTCGTTTGGTTGCTGACAATGTAGGTGAGGCCTAATGCGGTTGCTCTTGTCGATTCGTTCGATTACACGGATCACTTCCTTGGTTCAGCTCTTGGGCGTCATGATGGTAATGTGTATCCGACGCTTTACAAGCGAGCATGGAAGGATCCATTAAACGATTCAGTGGTGCCGGATGGCTACCATGAATATGTCCGTCCCCTTTTGAAGGGAGAAATGAGGATATCCAAACTCTAAAATGGAACAGTGAAACAGTAGTCTGACATTTCCATTCAAGAAAAGGCAGATATACTTGTATACACCATCCACAATATTTGTGGGCATTGGTACAAAAAATATGCAATTCGAGGAATAAGCTAGCTCCTTCTTCCTTAGTTTTGATGATTAATATCGTAAAGTTGGTTTCTGCCTGTAAATCATGCCTCTTCGTCGGCCATAAATTTAGAACATGCAAATTGCTGAACCAAGGACCTATTTTTTAAAATAAAAAATACATCATTAAACTTGAACCCAAAAACAAAAAAAACCTAACATCAATGATCCTGAAGTTCAATAACTATTTAAGAAAAGAAAAACTAAGCCAAGAAGAACCTATTTCATGAATGGACACTACGCATTGGCCTTCTCTATGAAACCACTCCTATGATTTTGTTGAAAGGCACAGCTTCCCCAATGACCTGTATAAACAATATCCCAGCATTCTTCATTTTACATACAAAAACTATTTTAACCCATGAATTTAGTATAAGAACAGAATCTGTATGCGTGATTCTTACAGGAAACCAGTTTTAAACGTTCCTATCTGCAAAATTTATATGTTAAAAGTGTTTTTGTAAAATGTAAGTTAATTTATAAAAGGAGTTGGAGAAATCTGATGTTCCATTCCAAATACCTTTCTACAGCCGAATGTTAGGCCTTTGCCACTTCAAAACTTCAAAGCCTTGCCATAACGTCAGTGGCCATGGCATTGACATTGACGGCAGAGAGATCGATGCAATGGGAGAGTGCATCGACAAGCCTCTTAATGTCGTCAAAAGTGTGTGCTGCACTGAGGGTTACCCGCAACCTGCAGAGATCCAAATCAAAAGAATTTCTAAAAAACAGTGCTGATCAGAATTGAGGTTCAAGAGCGAGTACATATCTAATAAGTTATACCTGCATGCTTTATGAGGAACAGTAGGAGGTCGAATAGCAGTCACATGAAAACCTGATTTTAGCATATGCCTGACACAATTCAAAAGTCAGAGATGGGCCAAATAGTAGAAAATGTAAAGAAGCTGGAGAAATTATAACCTGCTGGCATTAAGAGCTGTCTCTTCGTCCCCCACAACAAGAGATATTATCGGGCTAGTGATGGGAATTTTGGTTAAAATGGAGAAGTCATGAACTCGATCCCATATGGCTTGTCGTCGCCACATTTCTTCTCTTGAGACACAAACTGAAGCTATCAAATCAAGAAACTTTATCAGGCTTATACAGCTTACAAATTCACAAGAGATAAAGAGTTCTAAGGCAGAAAAGATAGACATTTAACTGAACGAAAGATTAACAAGAATTTTTCAGCAAAGACTTCTCAACAGCCCGAAAACAAAGAGCCTTCTATTTTTAAGAGAAAGCACAAAAACCTGGACCACTATAATTTATAAAAAGATAAGATGCAGCAAGTCATGCCACAGACTAATAATATCACTTCTTAGTAAATATTAGAGATCAGACCATACTTAGAAATAAATAAGAAGAAACTCATTTTGAAAATATAAATTACGATATATTTTTCCAAAAAATGTGCATATTATGCTAGGCTTATTGCTTGTCACCACATAACATTAACACCAAAGTCATTAATTATTTATCTTGAAAAACAGATAAATGTATGAGCTCACAAGTTAAGCCTATGAGACAGATAAACACTTCCTGTTTTGCACTAACAAGGAATATCTAATCAACTTGCAAAAATGAAGCTTACTTTCTTCATTGATTTTGTAAGGAAATATACAACACTAATTGGTAGAGGAAATTATCAAGCTATACAATTAATAACTTTAGACAGTTACAGACACGTTTTTTCAATAACACTTCCCCAGCTCGCAAGAGCTTTTTTAAATGAGCATTTTTATCTTAAACACTAGTTTTTGTAATAGAAAAGATATCGTGTAGAAACAAAAAGACACATGCATACTATAAAATAATCACCAGCATACAATCCAAGAGAGCTTCCTACCATATGCACCAGCAGCAATAGGCACGGGAAATGCAGTTGAGAAAATAAATGAGCGACCCCTTGATTGTAGGAGTTGTTTCCATTTTTTGCTGTGCAATTCCATTCATGAAGTTAAAGTCATATAGAGTTGCAGTCATCCACTTGAGCTATGCCATCTACCAATCAGAGTCTATAAATCCATTCTCTGGATGTCATCATGTTCTATGAAAAATAAAGAAGGAAAAAATAGATTACTTACCTGCAAGTAATGAAACCGCCTTGACAACCTGCAGCCTTGCTCAAAGTACCCACACAAATATCAATATCACTTTCACAACTGAAAAGTTCTGCAACCCCACCACCATTCTTTCCACAGACAAAAGTTCCATGTGCCTAAGCAGAGAGAAAGAGGGAGATAGTAGTCAGTGGATATGTCAAAATGCTGCTTAAGTGAACAGCCAAAAACTTGATCTAGTGAAAGCAAAACAACGCAATGATTACATCATCAACAACCAATAAAAACCCATGCTTCCTACGCAGCTTGACCAGCTCAGGGAGTGGCGCAAAGTCTCCATCCATGCTGAATAGACTGTAGTGTGTCAACAAGAAACATGCAACTCAAAATATATACCTCAACAAGGAAACACATATTGGTACTACTCAAATTCAACACAAGAAGTAAAATTGATGCAGAGCAAGTTTTACATCAGTCTTATACAATACAATTATTGAAAAAGTCACTTCATTTAACCGTTAACTAATGAATTATGTTTCCTGATCAATTAGTATTTCGATTAGTATTTGAATTAGGATCTCCCCTAGGTTTTCAAGCATCAGGAGTCTGTAAATTGAATTTTTATGGACCTTGATTTTGTACAGTTAATTATAAAATAACATAAACTGTTGTGGCAGATTTCAAAGCTGGTTCTCCTTTTGTTCTTCTCTTCTTCCCCCCCTCCCCTTGATTCCAACCTCCATACCCCTTTTCCCTTCTCAAAAAAATTTTATGTATTTACAAGGTTCCTCACCATGGTACGTCAGAAAATCATCAATATGTGGACAAAAAAGGGTAACCTGCACATTGCACAAAGGTGACAGCATGTCTGTGATCACAAATATCAGATATTAAAAGTGAAAGTAGTGGTAGATTTCCTACTAGAGCAGAGACATGGAACGAATATTATATGCATTCCCCAATAACTCAAACATTTAGAAACAGGAAAAGGAGGTGTATAGGATTACCCATCAGTGACCACCACTCTCTTTTGCATAGGGCAAGCTAACCTGTAAAGTTGTAGGAAACAAATTAATTAGACAATTTAGAAAAAGTAAAAGTACATTGAGAAACTAAGCAAATGAATGTTGGAACAAGAGGATAATGTGACCAAAGTTTATTTAAAGTAGACACAAAGCAAGAAAGCTTACAACATTGCATCAAGATGTGCCATATCACAATGCTCATACACAAAGACATGTGCTTCTCTTTGTCTCTCTGAAAGACGAATTCCATCTATTATAGATGCATGGTTTAAAGCATCAGAAAATATTGCAATTCTCTCATCTTCATTTGGTTTCCCACTTTCAGATAGAAGAGAGGCAATGCTTCCTATACTCACCATCAGAGACATATTCGCAGCAAACCCTGAAGGGCAAAGAAGGCATTCCTGGAAGCAAAGCCAAAAGTTTCAAGTTACATTTTCTAACCTAATTATGTAGCTAATGGAGCTATATGAAAACGAAACATATAATTTGCACCTCCTTGTTCTTCAGTTTTGCCAATGATGTTTCCAGCAGCCTATGGTAATTAGTATAACCACATATCAAGGCTGAACCCCTAGGACCCATCCCTAATTCTTCCAGAGCCTAGGAAAGATAAGAAAAATTCTTAAAGAGAATAAAAAACAATAAAGTCTTTGTGAACCCAACAAAAAGGCAATTCATTACTTTTGCAGCAGCTTTTCTAACCATCGGATGGGAACTCAATCCCAGATAATCATTGCCTGAAAAGAGAAGTAGCTTTTTCATCTTCCTGAAATACGGCTTCAACTTCTTATTTCTATCAGTCTCTTCATCTTGTAAGGGTATATCACCTAAAAGTTAAACACTAAATATCAAAATCCTCAAAACCCACAATTTAATCTCTTCCATCGATATCTACATCACTGATCCATCAATGTGTAGCAAATAAGGAATATGAGTACCAAAAAGTTGTAATTTCTTTTAGGAACTGACAAGAAAATTGCAGAGCAAAGGAAAAAAACAAAACATAAAGAAACCTTGCAATCACATAATACGGAAAAGGCAATAGCTAACACTTTCTGTGAGTTCCATAAAGAGATTTTTTTCCCCCAAAATTATGGTCATGATAATAAAAGCACTGGTCACAACATCAGGATTATGAAAATTTCAAAAATTTCATGAGAACCTAAAAGACTACTGCCAACACCATATTGACCAAATTAGCCTACTACTCATAAGTTAATATGTTGAAACTAATGTGTAGATGCGCAACAAACCATAAATGAGTGAGTCCAATTTAATTCCTTTTACTTTATCAATAAACAAAAACATTGAATTGGGCACGGTTTATATACCCATGGAAGCCCAATAAAACAGTTATAAGTTTGAGAATAATAAGATAATTATTAGGTGATTTGATGTTCAGTTGCAAGGATGGCACATTAGGGTTTTGAATTTATTAGGGTTTACAATAAATAAGCATGGTGAGTAATTTGGCATTAAGGAATGAATATGAACCAGTTTACAGTCTTTCATAATATTTACATTTGCCACTCAATTTCAACTCTCTACTAAGAGGCTGTCTCTCATTAAATTGCCTCACATTACCTCCTCCAATCTTCCTTCCATTCCCAATAGACAACATGAGATTCCTAACAGCTACATAGCCGCTACACCAGCCGCATATACCAATTAAACCTGAATTAGCAAAATAGTTTTTCGTAGTTCTTCCATTTGCCTCTCATCCCCAATTCTCTAGGTAACAGCCACTCCTCCAATATATTGCCTCATACTACCTTCCCCCCTCGCCCAAACCTTCCAACCATTCCCATACACAACAAGAGATTCCTAGCAGCTACATACCAGTGACACCAATCACATACCAATTAAACCTCTGAATTAGCAAAAAAAAAGAATCAAAACTTACACATCACATAACCGAATCCTCTTTTTTTAATAAAAGCAAAAAGGAAAAAAATCAGCTAGAGAACACAAGCTGGTGCAGCAGTTCAGTCCCTGCTTCTCCCATCCCACAATGCAAACGCCATTATTATCAGAGACGAGCTAACATCACTAATATAAACAAAAAAGCGACAACGGTACCAGAGCTGGGGAGATCAAGGAGCCATTGGTGGAAAGTATGCTCGTCGATCTCCACCTCCACCGACGACCGATCCCAGGGCCGCAACCCGTCGAAGGTTTGGAAGTCGGCGGGCGAGGGCGGTGGGCAGGGGAGGGAGATGGGTCGGAGGGATCGGAGGAGCTTGGTGGAGGTCAACCTGCGCAAGGCCTGGTCGACCCACCCATCCCACGGCGTCGCCATGGCCATGACCGACCGTGAGCGAGCGAGCGAGAGACGCCGAAGCCACCGGAGCGGGTGAGCTTAACGAGGTTTATTTATTTATTTATTTATTTTTCAGCTCAAATTATTAATAGCAAAAAATAATAAAAACCTAATCTCCAATCAAATTCGAAGTGATTAGGGTTGGGGGTTGTTGAAATGGGGATTAATAATTGGGCCAATTTTCTTGAAACTTTTGAATCGAATGGATTTCAAAATCAGTTCAAGACTTATTCACGGCTTTGTTTTGAGTAATCGAGTGATTAAGTTCCAACAACCCTACTAGTCTAATGGGTCATCAATGGTATTCCACTCTTCGACTCCACGTAAATCACACAAAAAATTTTTTTATTTTGCCGGGTATAAAAATAAAAAAACGTATTTGGCTTAAAAAGGTTTTGTCTTAGTAAATGTTCATGACGGTTGTTAACGGAGGATTCACAAACTTAATCACCTTTCCTAATCCTACAAAGATTTTAAATTTTGTGAATGCAGGCTTTATGTCTACTTTAAATTTTACATTTCTACATCCATTCGAGGAAGGGCAAACATAATAATTTCTTCACACTTTGCATTACTAATTACCAATTCAAATCATCTTATACAACCATTTAAGTTCTTCGTGTGATGTCTATGATCCATCCAATAATTTGGATAGAGGCAGATGATGACAACAATTTTGATACAATCTCCATTTCTCTCTTTCGAGCGTTGCGACAAGAAGAGCAATTGAAAATCCACGCTGCCTGATTGAGGACTGCCATGAAAAAATATCTTATTACCACAGCCAAATAAATCATTTTTCTTACATCCTTAAAATAGGAATTATGAGTCTTAGGACTATATATATATATATGAGAGAGAGAGAGAAAGGAGTCTGTGCTTGAGCACAGACTCCTTACTTGTGCTTGAATTTGTTTCTGGCCGTTGGATCGCAATCCAACGGCTGGAAATCATTCCCCTCCCTTCCCCCTCCTCTCCTCTCCCGGAGTCCCTTCCCGGCGACCCTTGCAACGCCCCCCTCGGCCCCGCCGTGCTCCCCCGCGCATTCCCGCGCCGCTGCCCCGCTCGTCCACCACCCACCTGCCCGGCCGCGCCCCGGCCGCAGCTGCTGGAAATCATTCCCCCTCCCTTCCCCCTCCTCTCTCTCTCTCCCCGAGTTCCTTCCCGGCGCCCCTTGCAACGCCCCCTCGCCCCCGCCGCGCTCCCCTGCGCGGGCTGATTCCCGCGCCGCTGCCCCGCGCGTCCGCCACCCCGCCCCCGCCTGGCCGCAGCTGCAGCCGCGCGCAGCCGCTGCCCCCACCCCCTAGCCGCGCCGCGGTGCCTCCCTGCCCTCTCCCAAACCTGCAGCTCCCCCTCCCCCTCCCGGCCGCCGCCGGGCGTCTACCTCCGGCCCACTCCCCCCTCCCCGGCCCTCGGCGACAGACGCAGGCCCCCCGCATCTCACCCCGGGCGCCCCTTGCATCCCCCGCGGCGCCAGGCCCCGCCCACCACCCCCACGGCCGCAGATGCGGCCCCCACCCCTTGTGGACGGTGGCGAGGTCGCCGGCGGTGGGTCACGTGGCAAAACAGAGGGGGACACGACGGAAGAAACAGGGGAGAAAACAGAGGAGTAGTCAATGTCAATTTCGTAATAAAAATTTGACTCGGTCCCGACTCGAGTCAATATTACGAAATGAATTTTAAAAAATAAAGTAATTTCGTAATAAAAATTTGACTCGCTCTAAACTTAAATCAATTTTATGAAATAACTTATTTTTTAAAAAATAATTTCATAAAATTGACTCAAGTGAGGATCGAGTCAAGTTTTTATAATGAAATTATTTTATTTTTAAATTTTATTTCATAAAATTGACTCGAGTCAGGATCGACTCAAGTTTTTATTATAAATTTATTTTATCTTTTTAAAATTTATTTCGTAATATTGACTCGAGTCGGGACCAAGTCAAGTTTTTATTACGGAAGATTTTGTAATAAAAACATGACTCGATCCCGACTCGAGTCAATATTACGTAATAAATTTTAAAAAGATTAGATAATTTTGTAATAAAACCTTGAGTCGATCCTGACTCGAGTCAATTTTATGAAATAAAATTTAAAAAATAAAATAATTTCATAATAAAAACTTGACTCGATCCTCACTCGAGTCAATTTTATGAAATTATTTTTTTAAAAATAAGTTATTTCATAAAATTGATTTAAGTGTAGAGCGAGTCAAATTTTTATTACGAAATTACTTTATTTTTTAAATTCATTTCATAATATTGACTCGAGTCGGGAACGAGTCAAGTTTTTATTACAAAATTGCCATTGACTACTCCTCTGTTTTCTCCCCTGTTTCTTCCGCTGTGCCCCCCTCTGTTTTGCCACGCGACCCACCGCCGGCGACCTCACCGCCGTCCACAGGGGTGGGGCCGCATCTGCGACCGTGGGGGTGGTGGTGGGCGGGGCCTTGGCGCTGCCGGGGGATGCAAGGGGGTGCCCGGGGGGTAGACATGGGGGGGCCTGCGTCTGCCGCCGGGGGCCGGGGAGGGGGGAGTGGGCCGAAGGGTAGACGCCCGGCGGCGGCCGGGAGGGGAGGGGGAGCTGCAGCTTTGGGAGAGGGCAGGGAGGCACCGCGGCGCGGCCAGGGGTGGGGGCAGTGGCTGGCGGGTGCGCGGCTACAGCTGCGGCCAGGGGCGCGGCCAATGGGGGGGGTGGCGGACGCGCGGGGCAGCGGCGCGAGAATCAGCCCGCGCAGGGGAGCGCAGCGGGGGCGAGGGGGGCATTGCAAGGGGCGCCGGGAAGGAACTTGGGGAGAGGAGAGGAGGGGGAAGGGAGGGGAATGATTTCCGGCAGCTGCGGCCGGGGCGCGGCCGGGCGGGTGGGTGGTGGACGAGCGGGGCAGCGGCACGGGAATGCGCGGGGGAGCACGGCGAGGCGGAGGGGGCGTCGCAAGGGCCACCAGGAAGGGACTCCGGGAGAGGAGAGGAGGGGGAAGGGAGGGGAATGATTTCCAGCTGTTGGATCGCAATCCAACGGCTGGAAACAAATTCAAGCACAGGTAGGGAGTCTCATATATATATATATATATATATATATATATGGAAATTCTATGATGCGCTCCTTGTTTATGTAGTGCGTAAGTAGCGCATCTTGTAAAACCCACGATTCGAGTCAGGGTTTTATATTTAGAACCGGTTGGTTCGACCTTTATTTTTGAGTCGAGTCAGTTTTAGAATATGTGCACTGAGCTGACGCCAGTCGCGTGTATGAGCTATGAAGGTCATGCGTACCCAAGTATACGATGATGACGTCATGAACACAGCAGAAAAGAATGAGTTATCAGAGTATATGAAGGCATGCAGTTTATTTTTATTATTATTATATATATATTGGATCGTAGAATTAGTGTTAGGCCGTTTATCGTGTTAGGACGCATTACGGGCAGTTTAGGTGGGTTGATAGTCTTAGAGCATATCATTATGATGTTTTAGTGTTTGTTTGATTTTATGGCATTTTCCCCAATTTTTATGGATTTTTTAAGGATTTACTTCAAGTTAGTTATGATACTTAACTCGAGCCGGAGATGAGTCAAGTATTATTTACGAGTTTGCCATCCACTGCCAACTCTGTTTTATGCATTTTTCCGGCGAGCTGCCACCTCCGTTGGCCGCGTCGACCTCGTAGATGAGTCGGGCTCGCCGAGCCGGTTCCGAGGGTACCCAACACGATCACTTTCCGGCTAGTAGATGCTGCCGGCGTTTGTCGTCGGAAAACCATCGAAAGCTGCCGGAAAACCACCAGCAGCTGTCGGAAAACCACATGAATACCGGAATTTCTGGAATTCACTGGAATTCACCGGATCTTTTGTAGGGCTCACCCAGTCGAGCCCGATCGAGCTTCGAACGCCGATGAGTGCCGAATTTGAGTTCTGAGACACGTGACAGAACCCTAACCGTCGCCGATTGTCGACAACGTGAGGTATAATTACCTCCGATTGATTTATTTAAAATTGATGATAATTGTTAGCATAACATGCTAGTGTTGATTAATTATCATGATTAATGTCTTGACCATGAATAAAGTAAAGATGTGCATGATGAGATTATAGTGAATGAAATAAGAGATTTAATGAGATGAATTGTGTATGAGCATGTTAATTTAGTGCGATGCAACTTAGAAGAACAGAATAAAATATGGTATGAATAGTTTGAGTTAGGATTATTTACTCTTATAATTATTTGATTGTTATTTTGATGGATGATTTTGTGGTTGCATTGTGTGTGATTCATTGATTTTGATGCATCATGTAGTTAGTGGGCGTTAGTATTTAGTTTTAATGTGTAGGTACGACGGAGTAGGAGCTCGCCGCCTAGGCGTGATGACATGCTTGGAGCTTCTACTAGGTCCGTTAGGACTTTTCTCTGATTTTTATGATCTTTTTAATTGTATGTTTGATTTATTGTCTGCAGGACAGGTTAAGTGGTGTTTTATCGGATCCCACTTAACTCGTGTCATTTAACTGAACATTTTCCGGATTAATAACCCCTCGATGATGAGATCCCTCGAGGTTGATTTCGAAAACAAGATCCACCAAAAGTTGCCTTCGGGCCTATTATATAACTCCCTACCCAAGCCTATATATATATAGTTTTCGCGTTTCTGTGAGATGAGAGATGAAGAAATCGACTGCACGTACCATGCAGAGGATGCCGTGACAGTCAAAGCGGGCTCTGGATTAGTGCCAGCGGACTGTTCCATTCCTGAGGGATCCTAACAACTCCGCGTTTGAGTTCCTCACACCCAGAGAAGGTGGAGGTTTACGGGTACTGTTTAATACAACGCATGTCCGGACTTGTGGTTCAAAGGGTACTAAAGGCGACTACCGAGAGTACTCGGCCTTCGTGCTCAAGGCCAGGAGAAATATGGAGGTAAGGAGAGGGCTTAGGATAAAGTTTCACGAGAAGTACTGAAAAAGAAGTGCCGAGAGCGGCACAGTACCAGCAGCAGATTAGTAAATTCGGGATGCTACCGGGTCTGCAGCCCAGTGGCTTCTCAGTAGTGCCCTTCAGAGTGTTCACTTGGAGTATATGTTATTTTCTTTCGTATGAAAGTTTGCTCTCATAGCCAGTTTGTTATAGTTATTTTCTTTTCGGACCAGTAACGCTTGTTACTGACGTTTTTCGTATATATATGTAGGTGTAAGCACAAGATGGATGTGCCGGCCAGGACGGATGAGCAATAAGGTCTTCTGCACACACTCATTAGGTGATTGAATGTTTAATGTTTTGTTTATGATGTTATTTTATAAACATGCTATGATTAAATATTTGAGGCATGACAATGACATGAAATAAAATGATCAGAGTAGCGCAGCAAAAGTGTGATGGGTTAGGACCCAAAGTTCAGAGAATGATGAATATAGTAGATTAGAAGTATGTGTGAATGCTATTGTTGCTATGCGTATATATGTTTGAATATATGATTTTGACAAGGTGGCCCCTAATTGCATTTTTAGGGAAAATTCTGTTCCTTTCGTTTTAGATTTTTTACTAATTTTGATTGTAATTGTGAAAATTGGTTGCATCTCATCCATGTAGTATCTTGTTAGGGTTTTATGCATTCATACATACATATAGCAAGTTGGATCTTATCTTAAGACTCCGAGATTGGATCCGCGCGAGTTAGGTTCAGGTTAGCCAACCTAACGGGGGCCTGTAACATGCCGGTTTGGTTCACGAGTATGAACCGGATTTGGGGTGTTACACATCTATTAACAGTGACTAGATTTAATCCAACGGCTGTCCATCTTCATCCCCACTGTAAATTTTATCTCCCGGCCCCCAACTTTGGCGACGTGCCTACCCCCCTGCCTGCCACTGCACCCCAGCCCCCAACCACGCCCCCGCCCGCTGCCTGCAAATGCGGCCCCCAACAATTCCCCCCCCCCAACTGAGTCGCCCCCTTCCACCACCTTTACCCCCGCCCCTTGCCTGCCACCACGGCTTGTCTCTGCCCACAGTTGTGCCCCCCCCACAAGTTCACCAGCCCCCCCCGGCCACCCCCTGCCCCTGTCCAGGCCTGCAGTCACGGCCCCTCACCCCTATCCCCTCCTGCAACCACGACATAAAAATTTGGCTCGCTCCTTGCTCGGGTCAATATTACACTAAATAAATTTTAAAAAAGTAATAAAAATTTGACTCACTCCTAACTAGAGTCAAGTTTTTATTATGAAATAATTTTTTAAAAAAATTTATTCACTCCTAGCCAGAGTAAATATTACACGGAATAAATTTAAAAAAAAAATTGTAATAAAAACCCGGGTTGCATGAATCGCCGATTCCGAATCGGAATCAGCCGATTCAACTCGGATCGGAGGAAAACCGATTCAAAAAACCCATTGAATCAGTTTTCATCCGAATCGGTCCGTGAATCGGCCGATTCGAGCCGATTCCGACCGATTTGAGCCGATTCAGAATCGGCCAAAATTGGCCGATTCCGGGCGCAGGGTGCGAGGCGCGGCAGGGTGGGGCGGTGGCGGCAAGGAGGGACAGGGCGGGGCTGGCAGGGGGAGGCGGGCCACGGCGGGCGCAAGGCGAGGCGCGACGGGCGAGGCGAGGCAGGGCGGGTCTGGGGGGTGGGGGGCAAGGCGCAGCGGCCGAGCGAGGTGCAGGGAGCGGGCAGCGGCGGGCGCGGCGGCCAGGGAGAGGGGGCGCGGCAGCGGCGGTACGGGGAAGGAGGGCGGATGCAGGAGAGAAAGGGTGAGGGAAAGAAATAACACTCAGTGGCATTCTCGTAATTAAAATTTGATTCGTATCCGACTCGAGTCAAAAATAATAACTAACTCTAAATAATTAAAAAAAAATCTAAAAAATATCATAAAATATAATACACACAATAATATCAAAATGACATCAATATCTAATTTTTATATATTTATGTTATGAGTTGTCAAATTATTATATATAATCGATTTAGACCTATCCAAACCGATTCAACTGAACTGATTCCTGTCTGATTTAGACCGATTCTGATTCTGAATCTGACTCTTTCGAAAACCGATTCCAATTCCGATTCCGATTTATGCAACCATGATAAAAACTTGACTCGCTCTCTGACTTGAATCAAGTTTTTATTATGAAATAAATTTATCTAAAAATAATAAAATAATTTTGTAATAAAAACTTGACTTCCTCCCGACTCGAGTGAAATTTTTATTACAAAATAATTTTTTAAAAAAATTTATTTTGTAATATTTTAAAATAAAAACTTGACTCACTCTCGATACGAGTCAGTAATACAAAATACATCCCAAAAAATATAAACAATATAATAAAATATGACAAAATAAAATAATTGAGTTCTAATATATTATTTTCTTTTATGATATTTTATTCTATTTTTTCATATTTTTGAGATGTATATCATAATAAAAACTGACTCGAATGGGAGTAAATTAAAATTTTATTACAAAATTATTTTTAAAATTTATTTTGTGTTATATTGACTTGAATCAGGAGGGCATCAAGTTTTTATTACAAAATTATTTTATTATTTTTAGATAAATATATTTTGTAATAAAAGCTTGCATAAAATTAGAGCGAGTCAAGTTTTTATTACGAAATTATTTTTAAAATTTATTTCTTATAATATTGACTCGAGCAAGGAAAGATTAAATCCAGTAGCTTACAATAGATGCGCTGCCTATGCGCTGCAGAAATAGGCAACACATAATAAAATTTCCCTCCTCTCTCTCTCTCTCTCTCTCTATATATATATATATATATATATATATATAGTCATTACAAATCAACCAATAAACCATAGTTTTCTTTTTCAAAGAACCAATAAAGCATAGCTTGGGACCATGAAAACGCACTATAAAATTATAAATCCACTTACACTCCATAATTGTAATAATCCAGCCCAATTACCACAGTGACAAAGTAGTAATGAAAATTGAAGAGCAATAACTACATGTTCATTAAAATACTAGACCTTACTCGGGTAGACATGGGATGTAAAACAAATTTTGTAAAATCTTCCGATCAAAAGTTTGTTGTCAAAATTTCTTTCCTCAGCCTGATGTCTACCATGGAACATAGTCCCAAGTTCTAACAGACATTATGTGAGACTTTACACTAATATCAAATATCATACAACATGCATTCTTCTGCACATACTTAATTACCTATACCTAAAGGTTTCCAAAGCTTGGTACCTCCATTCCTATGTATCTTATTACCTATAGCAAAAACTTTCCAAGCGTGGCGCCTTCACTTCTTTGTTTGCATGTTTCAAATCAGTAGAGATTTAAAGTGCTTATTAACAAAACTACCCAACAACCAGTCGGACACTAGGCTATAGTAAGAGCCCAGAAAAGATTTCCACATCTGCCAATGTTCTCCAAATTGAAACTTTGCAGAACGCCTCAACTATGGCCTCAGAACTCATTTAAGATTTCACAACTTATAAACCCCATGAATTGCCTTGAGAAGCGGGCAAAGATAAAGTGCAGAGATAAGCAGGGAACAATACATAGAATGTTCACAAGAATAGATGTATTACCATGAGAGCTATTAACCCAAATACTTACTGCTCAGAGGGCACTCAATATATTATTAGCCAACACCCTGCGCTTTCCAGTAGCAAGCAACATTGTAAACTCTGGCTCATACAATCAAGGAAAGAAAAAACAAATATTAGCACTCGATAATTTTATTCATCTTCAATTCAAAGAACGCAAAGGCATAGAGAAAAGCATACAGCACTTATCACCCTATTTTTATGGTCAGCTCAATACAAATGCCCAGGCTATAGATACACAGCATGGGAACAAGCCGACACAAATTTGAAAACCACACCTGTCAATGGACATCGTGAACCATGCAAAAGCATGGAAGATTTACATATGCTACCTTCTCGTAGCATAAATATCTTTTCTCACAGAACCATCATGGCAGACAGGAGGCCAAATTAGCCCATCTGCATCAGATGGTCATGCTCCGGCTAACAATGAGACGGTCGACTTGAGAACGGACATCCATTGCCATTCTCATCATGTCAAGAGTCTTCATGCAAGTGACCTCGAGATAAAAATCAGCACCAGACAAACATCTTCTGAGACAAGGAAAATTTACCCACCAAGTGGCAACGCATGGTCACTAAATATAGACATTTTTCACATCATGGTGCCCAAAACTTGCGCCACATTTAGGACACTTCCGCTGGCGAGTCCCAAGGGTTCTCTGTATACATTCATTGCAGAATAAATGGTAGCATTTGGCAATCACAACCTGATTTGGAAAAATTGGAGTTAGCACAAGAATTAAGTCTTATTATTGAACATGACAAAAAGGTATACATCTTAAAGCACAATAAGAAGCAGAAAGTGTTGAGGAAATAAGGAAATGCACTTTACAAGACAACCATAAAGAGTAAACGTTAAATAATTTGTCACATTTTAATATAAAACAGAAAGTACAAGGCATTGCATTTTATAGGATGAGAAGAAAGAAGATATTAGATATATTTGTGATTTGTAGTCTATTGATAAATTGACAAACCTCTTTTTGTCTGTCATGACAAACTGTACACTTCAATATTTCCCTGTATTCTCTAATTTCATGCTGAAGTTTGTCCAAAGTAAAATTATCTGTGTGTGCACTAAGACGAGCAGCTTGATTCTCAAGATTGTCCAAGTCATCCTCTAGTCTCTTTCTTCTAAACCTGTAAATTTAGAGAGTCAGATTTCACAATGGTAACCATCCAAACAGAGATATGAGAAAGCGATGAGCAATTAATTATACCTCTCATTCTCAACTTCAATTTGCATTGCTGCAATCTCAAGTCGGCTTTTCATGACTTTGGATTGAGACTCTTCCAAAGATTGTCTTAGTAAATATGATTCTTTTTGTACATTTGAAAGCTTAGTTTTGGCATTCGCTAAAGCAACTGATTTTTGCTGTCCTTCATCTGTTAATCTTTGAACTTGTTCTGTAAACACCTTCAGCTGCAAATGCAAAATCTTCAGGGAACAACTAAGCTTTCAAAAAGCAAAGTCGGGGACTTATAGAAAGATCTTAGTACCTGCTCTTCCATACATGAAGCTTTGCCATCATATAAATCCAAAGATGCATTAGCCTCGTGGATCTGCCTCTCTATAACTAGCTTTTCCCTGACGAGAGCTTCATTCATTTGTCTTGCCTTCACACCCTCCAAAACAAGCTGAAACAATAAAATTTTTCAATGCTTAAAAAGCAAGAGTCATGCATGCTTGCCACCATAAACAGCATAAACAAGAAAAACAAATCATACAGTGCAAAAAAAAAGCATTGGTAAAATCAGGATCAAAGCAAAAAATAGCTCAAGCAGACATTCAACGATAACATTGTGTATGCTTTCTTTTATTTTTAAAAGCTCAATTCTTTTAAAAGGTGCAGCAAAATTGAATTTACCTTGCTTTTAGAAAGAAACTCGCAGCAAATTTGAATTTACCTTGCTTCTATATCAAGACTCTAATAACCGATTTGCATTTTTTTTGCCAGAAAACTCTAGGCTACCAATAACTATAAATAAACAACGCATAAAATTTTCTTAAAAGAAACATAATTCAGTTGCCGCATTGCCGGTCCCAAAGCCCGAATAAAGGAGGAGGGTTGGCGTCAGGAAGGCCATTCGGTCATAAAAAATTTGCTATTAGTAATCACATGGATCCTAATTTAGGGTTCATATCCCCAACACCCTTAGGGTATCCGGTAGAAGAAGAAGAAAGAAGAAGATATAATTCAGTTGGTTGCAGAAGGATGGCACTGGAATAAAATAGACAAATATATTTACCTTGATATTGTAATCATCTCGTTCAGTAATTTGTTGCAGTAACTGTTGATTTTGAGTTTGCATATCTTCATAGGCTTGTCCAATTGTCTGGACAGGATAACCAATCAGACAAACATAATATTTACCAAAATAAATATCACAAATCATGAAAAAAACTAACAAACCTCAATTTCAGATAAATAGGCCTCTCCTTCTTCATGTTTGGATTTTAAAACCTCGGAAAGATTTTGCAGATCCCTGAAGAAGAGAACATAGACAATTCAATATAAACTGGAATATTCACAGCATACTAGACTGACCATACTTTGTTTCTGCATGGTTTTCGGGCATCAATTTGAATGCAAAAGCAGTCAATCAATGGCACAACAGTCCATCTGCCAACCACACTCTACCTAGGATAAGCACTAAATGATGATTGTTAAACTAAATATTATTAAGTTCTCTTCCGCACGAATTAAAACTTTTAGGACATACGGTTAAATGATCTAAATTTACTTTGACATCAGATATGGCGTGCATTAGAATCCTGCCAGATGCATGTACCCAGAGGAATATTAAACTGCCTCATTTTATTCCTCATGGACAATTTGCCCTATGCTCATTCACGTGCTAACTCACAAACCTTTGCTTGCATGTGAGAAGGATTGTTAAAATAGATCTTATTCGGTTCCTTTTCATAAGTCCAAAGAACAGCTTTAAGGAGAAATGGTTAAAGAATCTAAACAATGATGATGGCGATGACTAAAAATTACTTCAATCTAACCTTTCAGATGTTTCCAATTTCTGCCTTAGATCTGCAATTTGAGCTTCTGCAGTTGCAAGCCTCTGCTGGGAAATAGCTTCAGCTTCATTGGCTGCTTTAACACGCAGCTCCAGATCATGCTCATCAAGAGCAGATTGCAACCTTTGGACATCAGCCCATGCTTTGTATTCCAAATCCCTAGCCTCAGTCAAATCCCTGCACTTGTAAAAACAAATAAAATAACATCAGTGACTATTCCCTTCACAACACGAAACTGATCAATTGTACACTAATCATACTTCGGCAAAATATGGAACCACAAATTTAGACAACAAGTCAAATATACAGTTCCCAATGGAGTTTTTTCAAACAATTATGATCCGTATGTAAAACAGAAATTAAGATTTATAACATACGGGTTGAAGTTAAAACTAATTGCTTTACGTTTCTTGTATTCCCTTTACAAAATCTCACCGAGAATCTGTAGATTCACGTTTATACATCTCTAAGAATAGCCTCAGATCGCTGACATTATCCATCAAATCCTGGACCTGAAGTGATTAAGACCATAATTAGTGTTAGCCCACTGGAAGCACAAAAGAATTCAATCTTATTATTTCTCGTCAAAATTATACAAAACTATCACATAAAACGTGGTGGAATTATTCATATTAAATTTTTTACCCGGCAATTTTAGCCCAATGATTATCTAAAGTCTATCAAGTGTTCCATACTTGCAAAATTAACAGCAATACAGGCACACGTAAATTAGAAAGTTTATAAATTCTTAAAGCACAGCAGATGTTGTCTTTGCAATCACCAACCTCAAGCTACTCTATTTTTTAACTCAATATCATCAGCTGAATGTTTATGTTGTAAATAAGGCTAACCTTTCTAAATAAGTGAAATTACCAATTAAGGGCAATAAAATAATGATAAAGTAGTAAAGCTTATCCTGGCGGTCTGATAATTCCGTCCATCAATTTTTATGCAACATAAAATATATGTGGCAATGACGAAACTCCCCATCTCACTGTCAATAGTTAAATGTCTTCATCACACAATGTGCATGTTGCCTTTTTGAGCACACAAGTATTAAAATTTAAGATTTCTCAAAAGTTAGAATATGAGCCTTTAGAAGACATTATGATTTGAAATAGACTTTGTTTGGTCCTTGCTTGGAGCGACTACCTCCCTTATCCAACTTTTTGATAACAAAACAATCACAAAGTTTGGAAGTTTTCTTAGTTGCACCCTTCTGGATTCAATTGATCTTGAGTGCTTTCTGTAAATATGTTGTCTTGTCAAAAGATTTTAACTTTTCTAAACAAAAACATCCTAGCCTTCTCCGACTCTTTTGACACCCAAGGTTAGCTATATCCCTTGAGTCAAATCTCCATCAAAGTTAATGAAAAATTCTGCACACTCTATGGTAATTGTGCCCTTGCCCTCTTCTATGGTTCAAACAAATCCGACAAGCATGCTTTTATTCACTGGATTATCATGTCTACAGGTATGTTAACATTGAACATGATAAAAATGAGAAATATTCAACTTGCTAACCCGTGTGTTTTTTGCATGGAGTCATATAAAGTTCAAACCATCTCCATTTTGAGTGTTTTTACAGCACACGTTTAAAGCCAGATCATCCACCATTCACGTGTAGTATGCTATTTCAGAATTCTGGATGTAATTTTTAAAAACTTTACCTTCATAGCCTGCTTGCAATCTTTTTTCCCTTTTGGGTTCTTTTATAAAATATTTTACTTCATTATAAAAAAATCGTGCCTATCATCTTCTCTTTAACAGTTTTATATGAAGCTGGGCTTTCAGATGGGAAGCCTTGATAAAGGTGCTACATAATTAACAACCCCAGGCAGTAACTGTTGACAGAAAATTGTGGCCACAACAAGTCCACAATACCAGTTGAGTATCACCAACCAACACCAAAATGAATTAGATTATCCATGAATTTTTGAGAAATCAAGAAAAAACAGATTGAATGTTTTTTATATTTGAACTAATAACGCAAACCATGCAGAAACAAAGTGGAAAGTTTTTATGTCATATGTCTATCTTTTCACCCCCCGTTAGAAAGTGTTTTTTTTGTGAAGTGGTTGCTTAATATTGTAAGATCCCCCAATATTAGTCTCTTATTCAATACCTACCAAGGTAAGATCAAGTCACTTCTTCAAAAGAAACGACTTGGCCCATTGGTTTACACTTGGGCTGGGTCGTTACAATTATATTATAGCTATCCATGATTTTCACAAGTAATCAATTAAGCGGGCTCAAAAATATCAACAAAATGTCAATTGAACTGGACATATAAATATGCTATCAATCTTGCCACTGGTTTACATTAAGTGTTGTCTATGAAAAAAACAATCCTTACAAACCTAATAAAGGTGAAGGCTGAAATGCATCAAAGCAAGCTGCATGTATGGTAGTAGACAACTATGAGTCAGGTCTTCCAGTGCAATTACAGATACACAATGTTCGAGGCTAATACGTGGATGGTGGGATCCTAAACAAAGAATCGCTCTAATCTTTTAAATTAAATCATTCGTATTGCTCATCCTACATCACACGAGCCCAAACAGCTTATATTAGAAGAGACGGCATAAAATTGAAATAAAGATTTACCACTGTTTTCAAATTATGCAACTCTGCATCTTGATTGGCCGATTTAGCAGACCAGTTATGCAAATCTTCAGCCTGTAGGAAGGATAAGAGCCTAACTGATTATTGAAGGCAACAATCAAATGAAAAATGCAAATGGATAATCCATAGAAAATAAGAAATGAAATCAAGCAAGACCATCTAAGCATGCCCCAACCATAATTACCTTCCTATTCAAAATAGAAGACAATGACTGAACTTCAGCTCGCAAAGAATGGATTCCAGAAGCTGCTTCTTTATATTTACTCAACTGGCTTTGAATGGCACTCATGTTATTGGGAAGCGAGGACACCAGTGCTTTAAAGTCAGCTATGATTTCTTTCCTTCCTAATGAACATTAAAGAATCTAATTATCAAGGATCACCCAAAATAAATGAAACAAAAACAATTGTCCAAGATTTTTTTTTAAAAAGGACTATTTTTCCGGATTTCTCAAAAACCAAATATGGCTTGTCAAACATAATAGAAGTGAAAACAGGATAACAGCATTTCACTAGTCCTTAACAGGGGTCCACTATCTGCTGTCATACATACCAGGCCCCTTGGAAGCATCTTTCAGCCTACTTTCAACCAGATTTCTATCATGTATCCGTTTCTGCAACTCCTTTTCCAGTTCAGATAGCTGAAAATTAACCATCATTAAAAGATGATGAGAAATATCAGCACCATCAACTTTCAAATTCGCTTCCCTCTCCCACCAGATAGATGTGTCCTTCTCAACCTATATTACCCTTGGAAAGGTCAGAAATGTCCAATGAGTATTGTGAGAAATATTACATCAGCTTCTAACAAGAAACTACCAACCAGTTACCACCTGTAGATTCTCCAACAATGTTCGAAACTGATGAATTTCATTTTTGCAATTTTCGATCTGGTCTTTAAGCAGAATGTAAGGCTTTGACACTATAATGCTCTTCACATCTTTCAAAGCATTCTGTGCCACGAATTTTTCCAGATATAAGTCATGAGCAAACACCAATGCGTTCTTTTTGAAATGATGTTCACTATCCCATTAAAAATGAAAAATTACATATATGGTACCTGCAAGTTAGCCAATTTCTTTAGATTATCGATCCGCTCTTCATGCACATTACGAAGTTCTACAAGCCTATTGGAAGCCAAATTCTGTCAAGAAGCTCCAAAAGAAAAACTCATCAGTCATCAAAGTGAATAAAATATTCAAAAGTACAAAAATTAGCAATAGAAACATCAACAAATTACCGACAACTCGTTGAGAGCAAATTTCATATCTTGCAACTCTCTATGCTTATCACAGGCCTTGTCCACTCCAACATGTTTGTTGATTACATTTAGAAACCCAAAAGCACCTTGCCCACCATTTTTCTGGGCCTTTAAGGCAGATAATTTTTTATGAATCTCTTTTAATTCAGCAATGGTACTATCCAACTCCCCTTCAAAATGTTGCATCAAATAACTGTCAATCACACATCAAGGCCAAACCACACATAATCCTAAATATATACAGAAAAAAATTTAATAACAACCTAATGGTCAGTATTTTAGATTAATGACGCAAAAAAGTAAAAAATTTGCAACTGAAATGCAACCTTTAAATGAAAATCCTTCAGGTGGGAAAGAATTCAAAGTTGAGACAGAAGTAATTCATGAAGTGTAAATATTACCTTGCAGATGCTTAAGCTCAGCTTTATTCTCAGCGTCAGTATCACGTGATATTCGAACTCTATCTGCCAGTGATCTATGCTTCAAATGGAGGTCACCAAGCACTGTCCGCAAGTTTTTAACTTCCATCTCTAAACCATTAGTGGCCACCACCATTTTTCTAGACTCTAGACAGAGCATATACAGTATTCGATGAACTCAAGACTGAACAAACAACACCAATAGAAAAATCCAGATATGTTATACAATGTGGTAAAGCTGGAATAGGCTAGCCCTTACCTTCCACCGGTAGTAAAGCACGAAGTTCAGAAAAAAGCCGATCATTTGCAGTCCAGATGTCATCAATTGCAGTTACAGTATTTCTAATTATATCTTCGATAACATCCATTGAAATTTTTCTATCATCTTCCACCTTATGAGGTGAATCATTTGCGTAGCAACAATCAGTAGCTCCGGTTATCGATAGTCTGCAGAGGAATGTATCTTCTGGAAGACAAGATGGTCCACCTAGAATCATGTAAACTGAACATTTGCAGTTATGCACTTCCAAACAAATGATGGTAGCTAAGAAACAATGACCCAAAAACAGTTGGCAAGCAGTACCAACAACACAACAAAGTTTATTTTGATCAATCATGTCAAACACATATTTATCAAAACAGGAACTTTCACAAAAACAACAGTACCATAAAATAGTGACATTCTAAAATACAATGTGGAAATGTCAAAATTATAGATAAAGATTTTCTAATTAAAAACTCAACTTGCTCACCTGCAACAGTCTGACTACGTTTTGCATCAACCTTTTCACCCAATAATGGCCAACTCTTGCTTATAGTAAGTGTATCTAAATCACTCAGCAGTTGTTCCCAAGTCTTATAAACTGTATTTAAAGTTTCATCGTAAAACTTCTGCTTGTCTTTCCACAACTGATACTTATTATCAAGTGCATAGCATTCAGCCTTCTGAGCTTCTAACTGCTGAGCAAGCTTAAGGTTCTGGTATTGGAGTACAGCAATATCAAGCTGCAAAATAGAACAGATCACTTATTAGCTAAAGCTTATGCTACATAATCTTACGGGATCTAGTTCTCTAATAGCAACAGATAAATGTTAAAACATAAAACAAACCAGAAGTACGTCCAACAAGAAACACAGGCTCCAGTATAAGTTTAATCTCGTTAAAAAAAATGCATGAAAAAACTATTCAACCCACGTTTATATTTGATTCAACAACTGATAAACATTTCCAGCAATTGATAATTAATCCCATTATTGGACTGCATGTATTCACATATTAATTATGTATGAACACCCCCACAACAGCACGTTACAAGTCAGTAAATCGCCTAATTGACATGCTCAAGCCTTATAATTTGATTTCTGGCCTCTTATACCAAGGGTACAATCAATATACTCTTCAAAAGAGCTACAAAATAATGGAAGAGAAGAGAAACAAGAGATATCTACACTCACCAAAACAAATACAGCAAGCTAAGCAAGTCTAGCAAATCGAACTCCGCAAGAGGGGGTAAAGCTTAGATCCTAAAACTAGCTTTATAGTTATACCAAGCTGGAAATAATGGCTATCAGAAATAATCAAATCATCTACCATCACCAGGATACTAGTAATTGAAAAGAAGGGCCACCAAACAGCAACAACTTTAAAAAGTGCAACATTAAATCTATATGACATTCGTTTAGTAACACGAAGAGCACTGTCATATGACGAACTACAAGCGTGATGATAAATCGCTCTCTCAAGGGCACAATACATTTGAAAAAGGAGTCAGAACTCATCAAAATATAAATTTAAAAAAAGAACAGCCAAATTCCTAATATGCACACAAAACCCAAGAACTAGCAGAATCAAAAAGCCCTAACAATCAATCAGCAAATAGCCCTCTGAAAATTTACAAATCATCCACAATTACCAGAATACAAATAATCTAAAAAACAAAAGGCCAACAAACAGAAGTTCTAGAAGTGATACATTAAACTTATACTACGAACTAAATGCATGACAATAAATTTGAACACAAAATCCCATGGTACATTAAAAAAAAAACTCGGAACTAATTAATTTTTCATAGCCAGGTCAATAAAAAAGGGCAAAAAAGGGCAGTGTAACTAAGAAGCCCTGGCAATCAATCACCACAACACAATTGCACCAGACGTCAAATACAACCGAATCGAAGCCAAAGACCAGACCTTTTTGTCATCCGAGGCAGGCGCAAGCGGGTACCGCTTGGCGGCGGCGGCGGTCGGCGAGATGGAGCTCAAGTGCCGGCGCTTTCGGTCGGGCTCGCCGGTGCTCCCCATGACCCAAAACACCCCCAAAACCCTAGCAACCACTCACATGCCGGCCACAACCATCCAACCTGCAAAACCTACACCAAATTCGCCAATCCTCGACCCCAGACGCCGCGCAAACGCCCCGGCGGCGGGTGCAAGACGCCGGTTCCCGCAAAAACCGGCCAAATTGGGCGAAACTGGGCTCAAATTGATCGGGAGAAAAACCTAGGGCACCCGGGGATCGAGCACGGGGGTGGGTGGGGGATCGAAGCGCGAGCAAAGGTGGGATCTTTGGGGTTGCTGCAGGGTGGGGAGATAAGGATGGGGTGGGGGGAGGGGTGGTGGGCGCGGGGCGGGGGAGGGGAGGAAGGCAGAGAGAAGGAGAAGAGCAATCCTTTGTCCGGTGCAGCCCCGCCAAAGAGGGGAGGGTGGGAGGGGAGGGCCAAAAGTTTCTGGTCACGCCGCTACTGTTAGGTCCACCATTGTGCACAATCGACGCCACCGTGCCACGTCATCATTATGTACGCGTGGATAGCACGTCGGTGGAGGCAACCTGGACCATGAGAATTCGGCTCGGCTCTGATGGGATGTGAGTTCCCAAGGTAAAAAGCTTTTGGTTTAAGCTTAATCGCAGTATTTTCAGAATCGCATTGAGTTCAATTAGTTCGGTTCAATTCAAGGAGCTAAAGAAAAAAATACATAAAAGATTAATTTAAAAGCTTTTAAAATATTTAGTTTTGTGACTATTTACATATAAATTACATCCTTATTTATTTTATTTAAAATTATTTTATTTTTACAAAACTAATTTTTCTTAAAAAAAATATAGTTTTCATTCAAGTCACACTTGGGTCTTTACTCAAATAAGTTCGAAAAATAGCTTGCTTAAGCCATTTTGGTTGAACCTTGTCACTTTGTCTGTGAGCTTTGCAAGGTATAATGTGTATTACAATAAGAATTAGTTCAATTTGTTAAAAATTTACAAATTGAATCGGTTATTATTTTATAAATTTTGTGAAAGATTAAAAAAAAATTACATTGTTTATTGTGTCGCTTTATCCTTAAATAATATACACTTCGATGGCTTTGACCTAATCTAATTCGTCTAACTTGCATTTATTGATAATTGACAATAGCCATTTTTTTCCTTTAGGGTCATACCACTTTCTATTGTGCACAATAATCACGCCCGTGCCATGTCAGTGTTTTAGTGGTGTACATGTAGATGCCACGTAAGTGTGTTTGGCCCGCATTGATCTGGATTAGTGCCCAATGTAAAAAACTTCGGGTTGGCTCATTGGCCACTTGCCTAACACAACCTGGGACGAGGGTTAATTGTATTTGATTTCAACATTAGCTTTTTAAGTAGGGTTGTTAATTGAGCGATCCAGTTCGCGAGCATTTAGCGTTCGGCTCGGCTTGACTTGACTCGAAACTCGACATTTAAATGCTCGACTCGAATTCGACTCGAACTTGAATTTTACGAGCCGAGCTTGAACAAGGTCGTGTTCGACTCGACTCGACTCGGTTGTAACTCGAATTCGACTCAAACTCGACTCGATAAAATAATATAATAATATAGTTTTTATATTATATTATATATATATATATATGAAATATAAAAACAGAGAAGCAAGATAGTTGAGATGACAAGTATTCACCTTGATGACTTCAAGGTTGTGGGTTCAAACCTTTTTAAGTGAGGTACTTTTGACTTTTAATCGAGCTCGAGTCGAGCTCGTACATATAAAAGATATTCGAGTAAAGATATTCAAGTCGAACTCGAGCATATATGTCCAAAACTCGTTCGATCTCGAGCCGAGTTTGAACGAGTTTCGAACTATTCGAGCCCGAGTTCGAACACATGTTGAGCTCAGCTCGCTCGCTCAATTAGCACCCCTACTTTTAAGGCTAGGCCGAATTAATTCGGTTCGACGCAATTTGAACAATTAGGAAAAAAACATTACATTTTTTTTAAAGTTTTAAATATATTTGATTCTAAGATATTTATAGACTAAAATAGGTTAATTATGCCGTCATTTCATTTTAATTGTTACAAAATCAAAATTTTAAGTAAAAAGTTCAAGGTCCTCTCAAGCCCTAGCCAAACTCCTGCCCTTGCTCATCATATCAGCTCAGAAAGAGTGATCTAAGTAAAAGGTCGCTCCAACCAGCTTGCTTTGGCTCAACTCTATGAAGATGTACCCTGTCATTCATTGTTCTTGTAAATTTTAGGAGGTCATGAATTTAATCGTAATTTTTCAATATATAATCAATTTAAATTAAACCTTAATTTTAAATAATTGAAACGGTCTGGGATGAGTCTGTAACTCCGAAGCTAGAGTCATCCCGACACACCGCTAGCCTCTAAACCACACTAGCTGTGGCAACCTCGAGGGTAAATCTAAATATTTGGTTGTTGACAACTTTTGAAGTAGCGAGATGTAGCGGCCCCAGACTAGCAACCCCAATCGGCGGCTGCCTTTGGGCAGCCATGCTTCCATGAGGATGGTTGGATCTTATCGCCCATGCAATGGTGGCTTTGGGCCCCAAATTTGCCTGTTCTTTCAAATGAGATTGTGTAAATTGTTGGTATATCAAATATTATATTTATAATATTGAGGTATAGTGATGATAAATTGTGATGCTCTTTTATATTTGTATTAAGTTATAAATTTGTGTATTTATGTTGAAAAATTATATAATTATATATTTTAAGTATTTTTATGTTATGAGTTGTCAAATTTTTATATACTACTAATTTAAACTAATTCAGGCCGATTCAACTGAATCGATTTCTGTCCGATTTAAACAAATTCTGATTCTGATTCTGACTCTATCGAAAACTGATTCCAATTCCGATTTATACAACCTTGGGGCATCCACTTCATCAGCCAATTTTTTAAAAAGAAAAATTAAAATATTTCTGTATGTTATGATACCCTAAAAAATACCTTTGAATTATAAATAACATATATAAATTAACTCTGAATTATAAATTCATTTTTAAGAAGCCTTTACAATTAAATTAAAGGGGCTTAGTGCAGAAAAAAAAAAAAAAAGAGAACCAAATGTTTGTACCAAATTTTCACGTGACCGGGGGCCACTTGTTAATTAATAATAAAAAAAGAAAAAAGTGGGAGATGAAGAGCTGGCTACGTGTTGCAGAGTTGGGACAGCCAATTTCCTCCTCGTTCTTCGTGTTTATACAATAGGGGTTATTGATCATTCTCCACCCAAGTCATTCATCTGTATATGCCCCTTGCCCATCTCAAAAATTTCGGAACTTAGAGAGCGGAGGAGGCCTAAGCGTGGCAACTTTTTGTTCCCCGTGGGTACCAACCTTCGACAAACCCATGCCGCCACCAGCCGGCCATTGCTTGGTGATGTAATGACCCATGGTGTAACAACCCAAAACCGATTCACCTGACTTTTTTTAATTTTGCTATAAAAAGCACAACCTATTCAATATTTCTAATCTAATTTATTATCTAAGATATAATGAGAAAGCTTTGATATTATTTATAATGATCCTGTCCAAAATATAATATAATAAATTTTAAAAATAATTATATAATCTATTATTAATTATAAATAGATTTTATGTAAATAAATATTGTACGAAATTGAGAGATCTCCCACGGAAAGAAGGATGAGATAACATTTCTCTATTTTGCAGGTTCGGAAGCCTAACTTCCGGTGACAAAGCCCACAATTGAATCCGGCTACCCGCCGCGTCTTGACCATGTCCGCCGCGTTGTTCAAGTCTACGTACCCTCGTTCATCCCCGTGCTAGCTTGAGACCCTGTTCACTACCTGTCCAAGCATTGGCGCACCGAACGCCGCCTTCTACCGGACGCACACACTCCCATCTCAGGCTCCCAGCGGCTGCGCATGCCACCTGGTTAAGAAGCTTGAACTGACCCAGTTCACAGATTTTTTGACCCAACCCGAGCCAAACCAACCTGGTCCGGTCCAATTTATATTTTCGGATTTATTTCATGGACTTCCCTGTTCCGTTTCGGTCAAAGCTCTAGTTAGTCACTTTAAGACCAAAAAAGCTGAACCAAAGGGCACAAATTCCAAGGCAAATGAAGAATCCATTTATTTATATTTTTTATCAGAGTTTGTCAAATAGGATTGACTTAAAAACTCACACGAGGAATCACGTAAAGTTTTTTTGTGTCTCATATTATTTTGTATATTTGTAATTATTATTTTATAAATAATTTATTTTTTGTTTGTACGATTATTGTTTTATAGGTAGCTGTGGCTTTGTGTGATCCCCAACGTCACATAAACCTAGGAAAACAAATACACTCCACGGGGAGCGTTCATCTCCCGAGCACCCAATAAAATGCTAAATTGCCATACACTTATAGCGCAAGAAAAAGCCATTAAATACCGCTTATTTTCTTACTCAACCCAACCACTGGTTCACCAAACCAAACCAAACCAAACCAAATCCCCCTTTCTTCTTCCTCCCTCCTCTCCGCTCCAAAAGAGAAAACAACACAACAATGAAGTTGAGAGCTTCCCCAGTGTGGCCTCTTCTTCCTCCCCGCCACCCCCACCGCCTCCCCCGCTCCGCCTTCTCCCGCACCTTCGCCGTCTCCTCCTCGGGTGCCACCGCCGGCGGTGACGGTGATGGTGGTTCGCTTCTTTTGTTTATTTTTCTTAATTTAAATAATTTGCGTTCGGTAATGTATTAGCTTTGAGATTGTATGTTCGGATTGCAGCAGGGGGCTCTTTCTTTCTTCTTCCCGGTGCTACGGCCGCTACGATTCTCATGCTCGGTGCTCTTCACGCCCGCCGGCTCTATTCCGATCGAAAGGTGGCCTCTTGTCTTTGCTTGTATGAGTTGCGGTGGTGTTTACTTTGTGGTATTTGACTGCAGATCTTAGTGTAAATTTTTTTCTTTGAGTTTCTTTGAGCAAAATCTACACTTGTTGAGGTCTTCTTACCGTATCAATAGTTTTCAGGATTGTTATCAGGGGATCGGAAAACTGGGGTCGAGTATGCAAGTTTACTTTTGATAATTGTATCAGCAGTTATAATCATATTTGTTCGTATGCAAGTACAAGTATTTTAAGTGCTTTATTGTTGTGCTCTTCATGCTTGCCAAGCCAAAGTGTCACTTATGCACAGTGTTGTATGCTTTGTGTTTTGAAATACGCCAAAATTCAAGTGTTTCAGTATCTTTTTTTTATGTATATATATTTTAATTTTTTTCTCATATTAGCTCATTTTCTAATTACAAGTTTATTCTGATGCAATTATTCATCTGGTCATGTTCGCATTTTTTCAAAAAGGTATGTGTATAAAGCACTTAAAATACTGTATTTGCAATTATGTGACAGGTTGAAGAGGCAAGGGAGAAAGGAATTGACTTTGAGTTTTCTCCAGATACTAAAGTAATGACCCTTACATCTTTGATTCTAGATGTATATAATTATATTGCTGACATGAGGAAGCTTTATGTAGGCTGCGTTCTTAAGGATGCTGCCCTTGCGGTCAATATCACGTTTGTGGGGTTTCATGACAAGCATGGTAAGTTATCTTCTCCGGTATTTAAAGACATTTTTCAATGTGGTGTGCTTCTTCTTGGTAATTTTTTTTAATAGGATCCAACTTAGACGAAAATCATGAATCCATAATAGTCCTTTGTGTAAGTATGTTATTTTTAAGAATTTTATTATGTAGGATCTCTTCCAGTTTACTGCTATATAAATCATTTTTATTCTATCAGTTTTATTTTTGTATGGCATGCCTTCTTCTAGCACTTCAATTGCAAACCGATGAGTATTAACATTGTTTCATGGATTAAATTGTATTTGTATTCAGTTATTCAAACCTGTATTCTTATATTTACCTAGTGTTTTCGTTGAATGTGCCTAGGATCTCCCTGTTCAGTTGCGTCCTCGTGTCTACAAAGCCTGGGCTCAAGCTTTTCACGCAAGTAAATCATCTTCACTGCTTTTGCGTCATCTTTACTTAATTATGTTGTTGAATATTTTGTGTGTGCATAGAAATCTTTGCAACTCAGCCAAGATATTGAGGCTGGTTGTTTATAGCCTAGATTTTCTTTTTATCTTTGTTTCTCTGTCTGTATTGAAGGTCCTGTATCATGTCCTGATTTCAGATTTGGAAGAAACTGCAATGCCCCTTGAAGAATACGCTTCTTTACGAGAATTTTTTGCTCGGAGGCTGAAAGAAGGCTCAAGGCCAATTGACCCTGATCCATGTTCTCTGGTAACTGGTAACCAGCCATGTTTTGTTTCCAATAAATGTTTCATTTGCATGATTTTCTTATACTTCTCTTTACTTATGGTTACTAAACAATCACCACAATAGGTGAGCCCTGTTGATGGCACTATAGTAAGAATTGGAGAGTTAAGAGATTCAGGGGGTATGATCGAGCAGGTTAAAGGTTTCTCTTATCCAGCAACTTCTCTTCTTGGTGAAAAGACCTTCCTTCCTATGGCAATGGGAGAAGATATGATAGATGAAGAAGGTGAGAAAGTGAAAATGACATCCAATAGTTCCCGCAGAAAGTCATGGTGGCGGATTTCATTTGCATCTCCCAAAGTTCAGGATCCAATTCAGACACGGTATTTTAAGTTTATTTTTTGTTTCAGTTTCTTCTTCTTCATGTTGAAGAACCTTAATGTAGTGTTGAATGCGTACTTTCATTTTTTGTATCTGGACTATAATCACTTTTTAAAAGAGTTTTTGAAAAGTAAATTCTGAATCCTGGCAGGCCGAAGAAGGGCATTTTTACTGCGTTCTCTATTTAGGACCTGGTGACTATCACTGGATTCACTCTCCCGTAGACTGGAAGGTTTTTATTAGGAGACATTTTTCAGGTATTTAAGAGAATTTTCATTGCATAAGATGAAGCCACTATTTTTCTAGAAATATAGAATACATCTCTCAGAAGATGAAAGATTGCTACCCGTGGTTCTTTATGTTTGTGCATGTCAGGTCGTCTTTATCCTTTAAATGAACGGGCTACCAGAACTATCAGAAATTTGCATGTTGAGAATGAAAGGGTAAACTAGATTGTCTAATATCCTCTTATTTGTTTAGACATTACATACAGCTTATTTATAGACTGAATAATTAGCCTTTTGGGAAAATAAACAGTTTGTTGATTTAGTGGAAGTGTTTCACTGGTTTCTAGGTTGTCCTTGAAGGTGAGTGGGATGGAGGATTTATGGCCATGGCTGCCATTGGTGCAACAAATGTTGGATCAATTGAGGTACATGTCTTAGCATGGCACCTGGGTAAATAAGGGGGATATTGTTTCAAACATACTTGGATTATGGAGTTGGGAAATAGAATAACTGGGTATTAGTGCTTTTTGTATTTCAGTCTGTTTTCCTTTTACACATTTTAACCTAGATCAGCAGCACACGTGTTTTCAGAATTTGCCTACAATGGGCAAATATCTATTATCAATAGTGGTAATTGGTCACACATAGTTCCTCCTATGTGCTGTGGTTTATTTTAGGTTGCCCTATGCTCATCTCGAAGATTTCATAATTGTGCATGAACTGGTTAAAGTGCTAGGTCTGTTTTTTGACATAGTAACAGTCCAATATCTGAATTCGATTACTGATCTAATGACTTATTCTTGGGGAACTGAATATTTTTTATCTTTCACAGCTCGCCATTGAACCTGAGTTGAAGACAAACATGACCCAAAAAGGGATTCCGGCCATCAACCCTCCGGATGAGCACATCTATGAGCCTCAGGGCATTGGTGTTACCTTCAGGAAGGCTGATGAGGTGCTTTACTATGCTCTATCCACTGACATTATTGATAAATTTTGCATAACAAACCAACTTATTTGCACTCGTGAAACTCTTATCAGGTGGCCGTTTTCAACCTGGGATCCACGGTTGTCCTTATTTTTCAAGCTCTCAAATCAAATGAGCAAGGTTCCAACTTCGAGTTCTGTGTGAATAGAGGGGACAGAGTACGCATGGGAGAAGCTATTGGCAGATGGCATTCTTGTTAACCAGAGGATTTTGTCATTTTGAGTGATGTTTTCTGTTTCCACCTGGTCGCAGCATTAGATTGTGTTTCTTCATCAACTATCGTTTCGTATGTTCTTTTTTCTAACTTCGTATGCTGTGGGAAGCTACGGAAGATGAAGCGACCATTGTAGTTGGAACAAAAAGCCTTACATAAATGGTTTCATTCCAAAGAAGTGATATTTAGTTGCATATGTAACATTCTCATCTGTTGCCGCATGGTGCACAGTGGCCTGCACGGTGCAATGGAGTTCGGGCCCTACCTTTAAAAATTATCTGGTCGGTGACCGATAACCATATTTACCTATGTCATGGGAGAGGGATGTTTTTGTAATTTTAATTAAGTAGTTGATGTAGGAACGACGCGTTTATACATGATCCACAACTGTTTTGAATTTTGGTTTGGATTTTTTAAATACAAATAAATTAAAAAATGTTCGGACTGGGTTATTTGATCTATATTTAATCTAAAATGGTGATATTTTATAAAATTAGATTTAAAAAATATTTAAAATAATATATTATTATTATTTTTTATTTTTATATTAAAATTTATATCATTTATATAATTTGCATTGTTTTAGTTAATTCGGTTGGATTTGGATCGGATACAAATTTTGAGGATTAGTAAATAAAAATAAATGCAATCCTCGAATTTGGATTCAGAATTTGACACAATGTAGTCGTATTGATCAATAATCGGCGAGAACTCATCTCGAAGTTAACGAAAGAAGCAAAGGTGGGGAAACACGGCCTCCAGGCGTGGAAAATTTTTCCTCGTTGGCCGATCATGCGATACTAACTCATTTTCTTCTCCAAGAATTTCCGCTAGGCAAAATATAGATTGTTCCAACTTTTTCATAGCCGACAATTTCTCAAGTTTAGCGTTCTTCAATGTACCAAACTAAAATGTAATGGTACCTGCTAACAATAAATTCTGAGCCCTGCCCCATGCACTACAACGATGAGCCTTCAAACCAGAATATGACATTGCCATGACTAAGCCGGCGAAGGAGTCAAAGCATTTGTTGTCTTCATGCCATTTTTGCAACTACTAGCATGATCTGAACAAGCATATGCAGATAAATGTATACACCATGTGCCAAACTAACTCTTATAGCCTGTATACGGTTATTGTAACTGGTGAATTGCGATTATGAACTCATCATGAACGTAATCATACTAGTCGACATGTCACACAGTGGATGTACCATTAATATTGGAGATAAATTAGTTCCTGACTCGTGTGATGCGCGACTAAAAGATTCCAAACAGCCTAATTACAACAAAAATTAAAACAAATCTAAATTACAATAAAAACTAAAATTTTTACTAATAAAAAATAAAAAGGTAATATTGTAAAATGATTAGATAATATGCTATAGAACCGTATTAAAAGTCCACCCTTAATGATTGGTTTCATTTAAAGTGAAGCAAGCAACGATGGAAAAGGAGCGGTTCAGTTCAGTGACGAAGTGGCATAAATGCAGGGAGGAAGATTTATATATTAGTATAGATATAGATTAGAATACGTGTCGGATCACACATTTAATTTCAATTATTAATAGGACTTTCTTTGAAAGATAATTAATAGGACTTCGGCGCAAAATATTATGACAAACGATATTCTTGCAAACCATAACAATATTGAGAATCAATATCAAAGTAGCATCTCGATTTCTATTTAGCAAATTTCCTAATTTTCATCTATAATGAAGACATAACATGGTTCCCAAACAATTCCACAATAAATGTGTATATTACCACCGAATTACTTACTCAAAGTGAAAGTTCAAGTCATAATATTTCAAAAGCTATGAGAAGCACCATTTGAGGAGAGGGTGGCCGTTACTGCCTGAGTACATATCGTTGATGATACGAAACCTTATCTCTTTGAGCTTATCATCAGACATTCCTTCTACATGAGGCGGGCGCCATGATAGGGGTAGCTGTTGTGATGGACAGGCTGCTTTCTCCGAGAGCACCAACAGAAGAGGAGCCCTCCATACCTGAACAACTCCTCGCATGGATAGGATGGGCGACTGCATTTCCTCTCCATACCTGAACAACTCCTGGCATGGATAGGATGAGCGACTGCATTTCCTGTACTCTTTCTTGCTCGGATGATCTGGGCAAACCATTTTAAATCAAGTTGGAACAAAATTTCAAGTTGCAAAAAAAAAGAAGAAGCAAGAACTAGATATTATGTGCATTCTCATCCTTGAATATCAAGACGAGATCCCAACGTCCCAACCCAATATATATCAGGGCCGTCCATGAGTATGAGAGCTCCCTCCCTTTCAGTCAAGACAGCGAGAGGAGTCTTCGCCTCCTCCTACAGCAAAACAAATTGCCACTATAGAATAAATCTCTAGCTAGCATTACATTCTCATGGAATTGGTCGGATCCGATGCTATTATGGTATGAATATAGTGAGTAGAGGAGTGGAGGGGGTATTATCATAATTGTTTGAATGTTATGGGCTGGCGGGATGCAACAGGACATGGGCCGGCTGTGAGTGGCAATAAAAAACAGAGCTTCGTCATTGTAATAGAAGGAATGAAATTTGTTTTGGTTTTCTTTTATTTCTTCTTTGATCTTTCAGGAACTACACATAGGCAGTAAGACGTCAACCTGTGCCCTTGATTCTAATCGATCCTCAGGTGTTCGATTTCCATACCTGTCGTCTTTTCCATGGTGCCGTCGAAGCAGAGCATGGGAAAAGACATCGCCATCGATGTTGGTGATGAAGAATGTTCCAGATTAGTATCAGAGCCTGGTGAGGGGGGGGTGGCGAATTCTTTACAGAATTTTGAAGAATTAGCTCACATCAAGAAGGTACAAGAGCATCTACTCTCTGCTTTTGCTGATATTTTTGCAAAATTTGACTTGCTGTTACAATCTAGAATGGAGAACGTTGGGAATAGAGGGAATCTTGATAATAGAGAAGGGATTGGGACTTCAAAGATTAGGGTTTCTGCAAATAGGGTAGATGTAAATGAGTATTTGGAGGGAACCCGCCATGATTTCAATAAGGAGGAGCAGGCAATGTCTTCTGTTGGTAGACATGAGCAAGAAGTGCCCAGATTTGGGGTGGAACGTGTTCGACAGAATACCCAGAAGGAAATTCTGCATACTGTTCCAAATGAGGATTGCCTGAAGGGATCCAAAATAAGTTTTCCCAAGTTTGATGGTTCAAAGGATCCTATCTCATGGTTTAGTAGAGTAGAGAAGTTCTTCAAATTGCATAATGTCAATGAAGGCTTGCAAGTTGAATTAGCAAGTTTCCATTTAGAGGACGATACCCAAATTTGGTTCGACATGCTGCAACAACATCAGGAAATATTGTCTTGGACGCAGTTGAAAGAAGCCATGAACTTGCAATTCAGACCATCAGACTATGAAGACTTTTATGGAGATCTCACTCGATTAATTCAAGATTCTTCAGTTCAAGAGTATACAGTTTGATTTAATAGATTGGCAACAAGGGCTGGTCACATGACAGAAAAGCAGAGGATCAACAGCTTTACCTGTGGTCTTAGTCCCCAACTGAGAATGGAGGTGAAGGCAAGGAGACCATAGACTTTGTTGGACGCACAAGGACTAGCCAGGCATTTAGAGCATCATGTGAACCAGAGATCACATGTATATGGAAGACCAATGAGCAAGAACTATCAATACACAACTGGTTCATCTCACAAGGGAAATAGTTTTGGTACCAGCAAAGGGGAAACTAATGTGGCGGAAGATTTACAACCCAAGGAGATTACTATTGGGAGAAAGCTCAGTGTCAAACAGTTGCAAGAGAGGAAGAATGCAGGATTGTGTTTCAGATGTGATGATAAGTTTGTTCCGGGACACAAATGCAAGAGGTTGTTGGTCATTGAAGTGGTACGGGAAGAGGACTTGTCAGAGTAAGAAGACACTAAACGAGAGGGGGATTCCATCACACCAGCGATATCTCTTAACGCACTGATAGGTACCACAACCCCTAACACCATGAGAGTGCTAGGGAGAGTGGGTGGACATCAAGTGACAGTTTAATAGATTCAGGAAGTTCCCACAATTTTGTGAATGCAAGTCTGATTCAGAAATTGAAATTACCAGTGGAAACAAGTAATGGGATGAAGGTTTAGATAGCCAATGGGGAGAAGATGAGCTGTGGGGGTAAGTGTGCGGGTATAAAATTGGATCTTCCGGGGTATAGTATGGTTTCAGAGTTTTTCATACTTCAGCTAGAGGAGATTGATATTGTGTTAGGCATTCAGTGGCTGAAAACCTTGGGATCCATATTATGGAATTTTGAATCCCTTAAAATGTCTTTCACAGAGAATGAAAAAACGGTGGTATTACAAGGTCAGGTTACTCCTCCAAGCCAATTATGTGACAAGAAACAGATCATGCATTCATTAAAGAAGAGGAAGCAAGGGTTACTAATGAATTTACAAGTGTTGAGAAATAGTAGCCCGAAGGAACAATTGTCTTCATTATCTATCTCACAAGCCAAACAACTGGACAAGGTGTTACAAAAATTTGAAAAGGTATTTTCTGTACCTAGAAGTTTGCCTCCACCACGATCTCATGACCACCATGTGAATCTGAAAGAGGGCACCCCACCTGTGGCTGTTAAATCATATAGATATCCTTATTTCCAAAAAAATGAAATAGAGCGACAAATCAAGGAATTACTTGAGGCGGAGATAATTATGCCCACTTCCAGTCCATATTCATCCCCGGTGCTATTGGTCAAAAAGAAAGATGGGAGTTGGAGGATGTGCATAGATTATAGAGCTCTCAATAAAGCAACTATCAAGGACAAATTTTCAATACCTAACATTGATGAACTATTGGACGAGTTACATGGTATTGTTTATTTTTCCAAGCTGGATTTAAGATCACGTTATCATCAAATCAGAATGCATGAGGCGGATATTCAAAAAACAGCTTTTCGCACCCATCATGGCCATTATGAATTCAAGGTTATGCCTTTTGGGTTATCTAATGCGCCCTCTACATTTCAAGCTTTGATGAATGAGGTATTTGCTCCTTATTTTAGAAAATTTGTACCGGTTTTTTTGATGATATTCTCATATATAGCAAATGTTGGGAAGATCATCTCCAACATATAGAACTGACTTTGGGAAAGTTGCTATCACATGAGTTATATGCCAAGAGGGAGAAGTATTTTTTGGTCTACAACGAATTCAATATTTGGGGTATGCCATTTCTTTCCAAGGAGTTAGTATGGATAAAGAGAAGATATCAGCTATTGTGAATTGGCCCATACCAAAATCAATCAAGAACATAAGGGCTTTCTTAGGGTTAGCAGGATATTATAGAAAATTTGTCAAGGATTTTGGAAAATTGCTGCCCCATTGTCTGATTTGCTTAAGAAGGATGCTTATCACTGGGATCAATTAGCTGATGATTCTTTCAATAATTTGAAAAATACTCTTACAAATGCTCCTGTCCTTGTGTTGCCAAACTTTACCGTGCCATTTGTAGTAGAATGTGATGCTAGTGGGGGTAGACTAGGAGCTGTTTTAATGCAACAAGAGCATCCAATTGCTTTCTATAGTAAGGTTCTAAGTGGTAGGAATTTATTCTTATCTACTTATGAGAGAGAAATGTTACCATTGGTGTTAGCCGTCCAAAAGTGGCGTCACTACCTTTTTGGCAGGACATTTATAGTTCGAACGGATCATTCCAATTTAAAGTATCTATGGGATTAGAAAATTCACACAACAGGTCAGCAAAGGTGGTTAGTGAAGCTGCTAGGGTACAATTTTATAATTGAATACAAGCCTGGCAAAGAAAATAAGGTGGCAGATTCATTGTCAAGGCAATATGATTGTGAGCAGTCCAACACAGCCAACTCCAATGTGAGGAATCTGCAAGATTCATTCCTAGCATCAATTTCGATCCCTATACCAAGATGGTTAGATGAGGTTAAACGAGCTTATGCCACCAATGTGCAGATATCAAAGCTGAAGCAGCAATTTACGGACAACAAACTATCATCGAATTGGTCATTGCAGGATGGCATTTTTCTATACAAGAATAGGATCTACTTGAACTCTCAAATGGACCTCATACCTACTATCTTAAAAGAGTTTCATGACGGAACTCATGAGGGAAATCAGAAGACTTCGAAGAGATTGCGAGCAGTCTTTTATTGCTCTCAGATGTATCAAAATGTGGTGACCTATTTGGAGAATTGTGAAACTTGTCAACAATTCACAAGCTCTTGTCCTAGCACCAGCAGGTTTATTACAACCACTTCCTATACCACAACAAATTTGGACTTCAATTAGTATGGATTTTATTAGTGGATTGCCAAAAAGCAATGCAAAAGATGGAATCTTTGTAATAGTGGACAGAGTTTCGAAGTACAACCATTTCATTTCTATTGCTCATCCATTCACGGCT
The DNA here is from genome assembly GCA_033002965.1 of Piper betle. Lineage (NCBI taxonomy): Eukaryota > Viridiplantae > Streptophyta > Magnoliopsida > Piperales > Piperaceae > Piper > Piper betle. Next base: position 20,028 of record JAURVB010002453.1, on the reverse strand, counting down.
CCAAAAATTGCTTTTTTGATGAAATCTTCAAGCTCCATGGAATGCCAACGTCCATTATTTGTGACAGAGATCCAACCTTCACAAGTTCTTTCTGGAATGAGCTGTTCAGACTACAAGGAGTAGCATTCAACTATAGTTTGGCTTACCATCCTCAAATAGATGGCCAAACCGAAGTGATCAACAAGGTTCTCGAGCAATATTTGAGATGCTTTTCAACAAATAGACCACACACTTGGGTCAAGTGGTTGTCCTGGTCTGAATATTGTTATAACACTAGTTTTCAATTTGCAATACACATGAGTCCTTTTGAAGCAGTGTACAACATGCCACCTCCTACACTACTCTCTTACATTCCTGGGACAGCAAAAACAGCGGAGGTAGATGGGCTTCTACGTCAAAGAGATAAGTTACTTCGAGAAATAATAGAAAACTTGACAGCTGCACAGCTAAGAATGAAGCATTATCATGATTTGCGAAGAAGAGATGTTGAGTTTCAGGTAGGACAACAAGTGTATTTGAAGCTACATCCCTACCGATAACAGTCATTGCGAAACAAGAAATTTAACAAGTTGGCAGCAAAGTTTTATGGCCCATTTCCTATTATCCAACGCATTGGCCAGGTTGCTTACAAGCTGCAACTTCCTACTAATTCCTTACTTCATGATGTTTTGCATGTTTCCCAATTGAAAGTTTCGATAGCAGCTGATGTTCCGGTACAAACTTTTTACCTTTGCTGCTCAAATGAAAGACTGCTCTTTGTAAAACTGTAATGTGTAAACTGTAATCTTTACTAACCTTGAGAACAAGGTTCTTGTCAAAGGGAGGGTATTGGTATGAATATAGTGAGTAGAGGAGTGGAGGGGGTATTATTGTAATTGCATGTGTTTGAATGTAATGGGTTGGCGGGATGCAATAGGACATGGGCTGGCTGTGAGTGGCAGTATAAAACAGAGCTTCGTCATTGTAATAGGCATGGGTTAGTGAATGAAATTTGTTTTGGTTTTCTTTTATTTCTTCTCCAATCTTTCAGGAACTACACAGAGGCAGTAGGATGTCGTCCTGCTCCCTTGATTCTGATCGATCCTCAGGTACTCAATTTCCATTCCCGTCGTCTTCTCCATGGCGCCGTCGAAGCAGAGCATCAAGTAGAGCAGGGGAAAAGACATCGCCATCGACATTGGTGATGAAGAACATTCCATATTACCAGCAGAGCACCACTCGGAAGATTCATTCCCCCCGTCTCCGATGGACGGATAAGCAAGGGTTTACTTTTCAGTCATGTTGGCTCTAGGGATCCATTTTGACTTCAGAATAAATCTCATAAAAACTAAACCATGGTAATTTCATACTGACATTCGGTAAACTGTTATACCATGAAAGATTGATTTGGGCCATTAGATTGTAAGGAAGACCTGGCTCAAAAAATAAAAAACCTTCCCCCCACCTCAACGGATAAAAAGGCCATGTGGCCTCACCCACTAGATTCAGCCGTGGGCGGTTGGACTTGGCCGCCCTTGACCAGATCTGGCCGGAGTGGTTGGCAAAGAAAAGTGGGCAACCAGATTATTTTTATTTTTTGGTTTAAACTAGCTGCATGCCAGATCTGGCCATGGCTGGTCAGACCGGTTTGGACAGACCTAGCCACTGGCGACGGAGAATTTGTGGGCCGCTGATTTTTTTTTTTTGGTCTAAACTACCGGTGAGGCTAGATCCATAAGCTGGGCCTGACCACCGCTGACCAGATTTGGTCAGCGGTAGCTAGGTTTGACTTGTTTGGTCAGCGAAGTCCAGGTCCAGGGGGCCTTGGCTAGAACTAGCCTCCAGCGATGGAGAAGAGGCCGCCAGATTTTTGTTTTTTGTTTTTTTTTGTTTAGAGTAGCAGCGTGGCCAGATTTGACCAAGGTTGGACAGACTTGCCCGTCGCCAACCAGATTTGTTGCGACAACGGCAGCTAGGTCAGGTCAGCGAGGTGCCAGGTCAGGTCGATAGCGGGTGCCAAGTTTGGCCGGCTTGGCCAGAACAAGCCGCTGACGACGGAGATGGGTGGTTTTGTTTTTGTTTTCATTAAATTTGGTTCGTCCAAAATAGAAAAAGGAAAGACGACCCATATTTAATGGAAAAACAAACAAAGCATCTCTCCATCCCTCCTTTGCCGGCGGCTAAGTTCTGGCCACAGTCGGCAGCAACCAAGTTCTAGCCATGGTCACCAGTAGCTAGACTCGGCTCGGAACCTGGCTGCCAACTATTTTTTTTTCCAATAAACAAATAATACTCAATTTATATTAATCAAATCATACCTTTTGCCATGCAGATGTTACAAATACTCCTACGATCTTTTGATATGTTGCACTTTCAAAGTGATGGCAGAGACTAAAAATTAACCATGGCCGAAGACAAACACCATATTTATAACTTATTCTATTAAGAAGTTTATGATGGATAACCATTAATTACTTTGGAATGCCAAGTCTTGTGAATATGAAAAAAGTCTTAGGATAAGAAACCTAATTATACCACTAATTAATATATTTAGATAATCATACATAAACTATAAACGATGAGGACCATATAAAATTAAAATAAAATTCTAGCATTCTCCCACTTGGTCCGAACATATATCACCATGCATAATATTATCTAAAATATTAATATTTCAAAATAAGAGTATTAAATATGAATCATAGTGGTAAGTCTTCTTTAGTCACCTATTACCTTTCATTTATTACCCGAGTGTAGAGCCGAGGAGATTGACGAGTGAGGGAGCTATTCATTCACTTACAGTCAAGTAGATGCTCTCTCTCTCCCAAGCTACCGCTCCTCCCTCAAACGGGAGGGTTATCCTATGTTGGATAACCATTAATTAATTTGGAATGCCAAAGAAAGACTTGTGAATATGAAAAGAAGTCTCTAAATATGAAACTTAATTATACCACTAATTAATATATTTAGATAATCATATATAAACTATAAATGATGAGGACCACAAAAAGTTAGAATAAAATTCTAATATTCTACCACTTGGTCTGAAATATATTACCATGCATAATATTATTTAAAATATTAATACTTCAAAAAGAGTACTACACATTAATCATAGTGGTCAGTTCTCTTTAGTATTATACTTTCCATGTATTACATTGTAAAACACTTTAAAAAGAGGCATTAGTTAATGAATGAGCAGGCTGAGGTGATTGAGGGGTGCCGTTCACTCGAGCTACTCTTCTCAGGGCAAATACACTAGGGGATGGTCCCAGACCAGACCAGGAAGAAGATAACCTCGAGCGAACCTTAGTAGGCTTTTCCGCAATCAAATTAATTTTTTATGTAAATACATTATTGACAGCTTAAACAATTGATCGCCTTTTTGCTCTTCGCTCACTTTGTTCACTTCGGCTAGACATACTCTCTCTCTCTCTCTCCCCAAGCTACTACTCCTCCCTAAAACGCCAAGAGTTGACAACCGAACAACAAACAATGGCTCCTCTTCCTTCAGTTATTCAAGAAATTGTTGCTGCTATTCGGTTGTCAGCCGTCTCGGTGTTTAAGGGAGGAGCGGTAGCCTTGGAGAGAGAGAGTTTGTTCGGGCTGCTTCTACAGAACGGGGAAGGAAAAGGCTTGTTCAATACGATACTCTTTGAAAGCCGGGAAATGCATCTTCTACCTACTATGTGGTTTAAACTTAATGAATAAGCCCATAATGTTTATTCAGGTCTACAACAACTTTGTCATTTTCTAATAATGTGTACACTTATAATGAGGCGACTTCTAGGGACATTGATCTAAAGCTAGAGTACAGTCCGTGCGCCATTTTTTTGATTTTCACTGCAAACGCTACCTAAGCATCCGAGGGTCTCGTTTCAAAAATACGCCTTCTGGGGACTTTACCGGGACTCACTAGTAAAAGACCTAGATCTGAAAGTAGTCTTAGAAGTCAACCACATTCCGGGAAAAGATCTCTGTACACTTACAATGAGGCGACAAACAAATAGTAGAGTTTCAACAAATAACATGCTTACATATGAGAGATTTTATAATTTAGAGGTTACTGGATACTCGAATTTGGATTATGATTATATGTAGATACATCTTCATGCTTGCTAATGAAGTTGTATTGTGGAGTGTAGAACAGACTTTAGTTGCCACTTATACAATAGAAGCTGAATTCACTCACTTTCTTTTCCCATAAAGTGTAGCCAGATCTAGCCATCAGTAAAGGCCACTGCATGGCCAAATTTGGCCGCATCTGCCATGTCTGGCAGGCCCACAGCAAATTTGGCCAATGGGTGACAGGATTTGGCTGCGAGATTGTCGGCGCCAGCACCATTGGGGAGGGTTTTAGTTTTTTTTTGAAAAGAAAAGATTTGAGCTGTCTGTATATCAGACGGTTCAGATCTATTTTCATAAAAAAAACTTCTCCTCCCTCCCACTAGCCATCCACGCCGCCGTCGCCACTGCCCTCACTGGCTCCCGCACCCACTGCCTAGCCCTCGCCCACCTCGCCGCGCAAGGGGGTGGGGGTGGGGCGGCGCGGGCGGAGTCTAGGGGGCGAGATTAGGGTTTTTTTAAAAATAGATCTGGGCCGTCAAATTATATCCGACAGCCCAGGCTATCTAATCACATATATATATATTTAAAGCCAAATAAGAAAATATATTTAAAGCTAAACAACCTTGTTTTAAGTCAGGTCAGTATACTCGTATGCATTTGCTCGACATTTGGTGGGGAAAATGCAGCACTAGATCCTAATTCTTCCCTATTTCATATTTCATATCTTTGGTGTGACTGGCATTGCTATGCAGAACTCACATTTTGAAGAAGAAAAAGTACTACAAAAGAACAGTAAATTAGAAGCTTCAAATATTTAGCCAATCGGGCAAATGCCATAATTGACTTATTGATATACCTCTACAAGAAAACGTAATAATAGTGATAAACAAATTATATATTACTAAATTATGTTTAAAATCCCACAGAAAAACATCGTCACCTATATTTCTTCTTCAAATTTTGTACATCATTCTTTGTCACAATCTTTTAAACATCATATTTTTTCTAAAAAATATAATGTTTGGATGCAGTTCTATATGTATGTATAGATGTTGGATTGCATAAATTCAGGAAAATTTTGTTTGTCCAATATCATACGTTACATTATATAAAAACAAATACACGTACTACGTACAAGAGAATAGTAAATTAGTGGCTACTTCTGATCTTTACTTTCATTTCTAGGGTGACTGGCATTGCTGTCTGTAACTTAATTTTTTCCTCAAAAAATGAAGAACACTGTAAGAGAAAGATAAATTATTAGTGTTGGGGTGAACGATACTACTTGATGAAGTTAAAGGGGCAAAAATATAGAAAGAACTTGATAACAACAAAATAAAAATACGAGAATACTTAACCTTATAATATGACACACTAACGGAACGGGGAACTTCATAAAATATAAACAACCTAACCTATGAATCTTCGCTATGAAGCCTCAATTCGTGAATGTCTACTCGATTTGTGAATTTAAACTATATATAGGCCTTGAGACCCTTCCATATTCTTCTCCATAAATGAACTTTCTTTAACACATTTTACTCAAGACATTCACATTCAATATTCACTCTTGAACATTCTATTTAGGAAATTTAATAGTTCTTTGGACTCTACGCATACCAAGAAGATTTTGACTTTTCATATTTATATGAAATATTAAAATTAGGCTTAATTTTTAACAATTAATAGCCTAAATGTATAAAGATTCAGGCAAATGTCATAACTATCACTACAAGAAAATGTGATATTAGTGATTAATAAATTCATCACTAAATTATGTTTTAATACTAATGGAAGATGGGCATTCTGTTATCGAAATTTTTTTGACAAATTTGCCACCGAACTATCACTAAAGTACGGTGACAAAAAATTTCCTAAAAAATCAAGGCATGCTTCCCTGAAGTTGATGTAGATGCATCTAATGACTTCATCAACTCCTATAACAAAAATCCTACTACAAATTTCATGTTAAATTTAGTACCATGACTAAAATTCATGATCAAATTGTCTTACCAATCTGGCATCGAACAAAGAAGAAGAGTTGTAAGTTCTTCCTCTTCAATCTCCACACTTGTTCATGAAAATTCCTTTATAAAGGAAGTAAACACATATAGGTGTTCATAAATTAACACTTCATCCTTCATTTTCTAATTATACAATTGACTCTTCAAAAATATCTTTTTCATCGTAGATTTGTCCTTATATACCTCATGGAGGATATTCCTGAGTGTCTTTGCCATTGTGTTAATAGACTACATATTCCATACCAGATTGTCTTCCAAGGCTAAAAGAATATCTACTTGAACAATTTCACCTTTTTCGAAAAATTGTGCATCTATCATACTTCGAGGTTTACCACTTTGAAGTTTTCGATCTTTACATAACTGCACGACCTCCCTTAACCAATATAATAAGTATCTTAATTTGCCACATGCTAAGTTCTTTCTACCAAATTAATAAATTTCAAGCTTGGTTGTGCCTACGCCATCTTATCAACATACACACAACTCAAAAAATTAATTTCTAATTATAATGAGCTCGCCTAGTGCAAACTGATGGGCCTAGTTATTTTTTTGACAGTAATTAACCAAAATTGAAAAACATTAGCACATCTCAACCAATATAATAGATCATATCCTATTAGGTATTAAATGTGAGACTAACTAATTATTTAGGAGATGCTACACTGATACCATTTGTTGAGATTTTGGATCACTAAATCTCAATTACCTGGCTGTGTTTTGACAAAATAAACAAATAATTATTAGCTAACCACAAACCACAAGAATGTAAAGATAGTGAACACACAAATTTTACATGGAAACCCTCCAAGGCATTGTGCCTACCCAAACCTTCTAGTATGATATTAATCAATTACAATCACAGGCTTTTTCGAGAGGCAAACCTCTTCCAAATCTACGAGTGACAAACACTGATCCCAAATATAATCAATAATACAATCGCCAACTATGGCGGATATCAAACAAGTGTAGAAAAATTAAAACAAACCAAACGGTGTTGATCTTAATGAAGGAATCGACTTTGATTAATGATCCGATGTAGAACTCAAATGTACTCCGATTGATCCCAATCACAAAAGTGTTGTCTTTCTCTCACAACAAAATTTTTTCTTTTCTCTCATGTCCAAAAACCTATGGTTGCCCACTACAATTGTTCTGAAACCTTAAAAACATCATACAAAGCTTTAATAATCGAAACCACGTTCACGACACCTAGGCACCCGATTCATGTGCTCTTATAATTGATATTTCTAATCTTTTTTTAGGAGTACATAGATTTCAATACGATTAACATTCTTCGGCGTGCATAGATTTCAATATAATCAACATTATTAGTGTTATTTCCTGAATTAGGCATGGTCACTAACACATTCATGTTAAGATGGAGCACACCATCCTATGACATTGTCACCAAATTGTATAGGCATGCCATACCACCTACACTTCTGTAGCAATCCCAATATGAGATGAAGATTCAAGCCCCACTATTGATGAAATGACAATAAGAAAAAGTGGTTATATACTTCCAATGAAGCATGGACTATATACATATTAATTACAAATGCAGTTTCTTGAGGATTGATAACTTTTCCAATGTCATAGAAGTGCAAAGACCTCTTGCATTTGTCTTGATCAACTTTGATGGCTGGGCATGGGAGTAACTATAACCACCATGGTTTCTCTGTTAAGTCCTTTGCAAATATGTAACGGAATCGAATGTCGTATGGTAGCCACTCTATGATATGTGATGCTTTTCTCTTGGAGATGGAGCTATTATCCATACATTTCTTGATTGAATCTTGCAGCTTTTTGTCGACACTTTCAGATACCCAGTTGAGAAGATCATCCACGGTGATGGAGGCTTCCTTGGCATACCTCTCTAACATCTTTGGAAGGAAGATTTTCCTTGACTTCTTCACCACTACATTGGCTTGGAGGTAGTCTTTCTTTGCCGATTCTAGTTCATCTTTGATGTTTGAGGCAGTGAACACTTTCAGCTGATCAAATCAATGGAATAGTGGTCATATATGTGTAAAGAGTGATGACACTAACTAACTTTGCTCATATTTTTAAGATGAGGCAAACCACTGGGTCTGAAGCAGCTCCACTGCATAGAGCAAAGCAAACAAGGGAGTTGGAGACGGCAAGGCTAAAGCCAGAACCGATGAGGACTTTTCTTCTCCAGCTTTCTTCCTCATGGCAGTTGAAAGAATGGATTCAAACCACTGCAACGAGTAGATATGTGAGAGCAAGTACAATTACTGACCAAAAGAATAGTAGTGTTATGTCGCACTCTTAATTATTGTTAAGTTAATCTTCTAAGTTCCTCACATAATGAGGCAGGAAGCTTGCAGACTTCACTAAACAGGCCGTCTAATGCCAGTCTTAGCATAATTTTTCTCTACCAAAATCAACCGTAGAGTTCACTTTTCTACAATAAGTCTGTTGCTCCTTGCTTGACCAAATTGTTTGGGAAGGCATTTGCTTTAGAAGTGATTTGATATTTTATGTAAGATATATATCTTCCATATAGCCCAAAGAATATGAGATGAACAGCCTACATACATTTCAATAATGTGATAACAAAATAGTTATAAGGGGTAAAAGAGCATGAATTCATACTCTGCTTGCACGAGGGAAACGGCATGATAATATGACATGTTCTATTGTGTTGGCACTAATAGCATGGCCGGCTATGTTATAAACTGCCTGCACTGGAACAAAAGCATGCATCAAGGAAACCAACCAAACAAATCGAATGTTTCAGTAACCAACCAGAATAAGCTAGCTACCTTGTGAAACAAAGCCACCCTCTTTATTGAATTATGAGGCACACCATAAGTTAAGTATGCCTGCACTAGAAAAAGATGAAAACCCATCAACCAAGTCCACACAAAAAAATGGAAGATAAATTTACCAAAGTGCAGTTTGTTTACATGCATGACAAGGGAGTTGTAAATATTTATCCAGAATGCTAACTTAGCATTGTCCTCCAACTGGCCTATCTTCACTCTTTCCAGCTGCTCAAGTAGAAGCCTAAAACGTGATGAATTCAAACATTAGCATAGACCAGTAAGTAAACAAATGTTTGTTTGATTTTATCCAACATGAAGCATACTTGTAGTTCTTTATAGCATAAGATGCGCTAGAGTAATTGCTTTTGTCACTTGCTATATCTGATATCTTTATCATGGATTTGCCAGGAGTTGCTTCGCCACTTTGCCGGGACAGGATTATATTGGTGCATGGTGCTGATAACAATAATGAACGAACCTTTTCTGGTTTCTTGGTTTCTCCTTTGCAAACCCAGCAGTATATTGCGACCATGCATCTGACCAACTCCTCTGAGAGTTCACTCGGACAACGGTGAAGATGGTCTTTCAATGTGAGGCCCAAGGAATTCGTTCTTGCATTCAACTCACTATTAACCTTTAGAAAGAGTAATTTAAGCTATCAACCACTTCATGTAGGAATTATGAATAATGGGTTCTTAACTAGAACAAAAGCGGTTTTTTAATGTAGTGTTTATCAAACACAAACCTTTTTAGGATATGAATAGTTTTCAGAATTACTTGTTCTGAAAGATGGTGATGACTGTCTTGGCTTGAAGTGAAGCAAGGAATTTTTCCTCCCAGAGTCCTTTGAAGAAGCTCTAACTTGGAGAGATTGGAATGGGAAATTCTTTGATGAGCAAAAAGAGCTTGAAATGACAGTTGGGTGCTTTCTTGTTTCAATTGTCGTGCGCACAGGAGAAGCCATCTCTGAGCTCTGCTCCGAAGGTTCTCTGCTAAAGCACTGATTAAATATGCTTCTGTAGAGAGAAAGTACATGCTGCTCCCGGTTGGCAACCTCTCTTTCTAGTAGATCAATCTCTTCTATAAGTTCTTTTATCTACATTTTCCAAGATTGAATTAGCTTGTTTCTTGGCTAAATTTATTTCTGAAAGGTTATGAGCTAGAGAACAGTAGTTTGTTCTTAGTAGCTCAATGACATTGTGTTTAACACCTGAGAAGAAAAATGCCGGTGTCCAGGAGAAAGAATGCTGGAGGTTCGACCAATTGCTCTCTCAAGCAAGTTGCGCATCGATCTCTCTTGAGATAAACACAGTTGAAGCTGCTCAATCTACAGGAGCATTATTTCAAACCATTGGTTATACTGGTGGTGAATATGAATGAAAGAGATAAAAGTGGTGTGTTAGATAGAGAAAGAAAGATAGGATACATCGTTTTCCAGTAGAGCTCTTTGATCTAATACAGAATTTTTAACAGGATTGTTCTCTGATTGCACAGGGCACTGAGCTGCATCAGTCTTCACCATGTGTATTAGGTTCTGATCAATTAAACAAGAGAAAATCACAATTCTAATAAAAGCAACAATTCAAGAATACAGAAAATTGTTAGCCACCATTGCATTGAATGTCATTTGTTGATTGTTCTTTGACAAATAGCATGTACATCTCTAATGAGCAAACGATAAGCTGTCTGATGATTAAACATGCTCACCTGCCGTCCATTGGGTTCTTTTGCCGTGGAATGTGAAACTCCATGTTGTGAAGAGCTAAAGTTCCTATCAGAAGAACTAATAAAGAAAACAACACATAAACCAGTGCAGGCCACAAGAAATGGGGGACATAACAAGAACCATAGATAACAATATTGACCATGTTTATTCGTTGGAGCTAGTATAGAAGGTAGAACATATTTAATAAGCTATATGCTAATGAAAAATAAGTACTGTCGTACGAGTCGATAGAAGAGGGTCAGACCTAACTGCATTGTTTCAATGAAACATCAGTCACATTAAAAACAGCAGGATGCCCTAGTTTCTAGTTTCTAGTTTATATAACTAAGGAAGCCCTAGCTGATCAAGTTTTTGAAGGAGTTCAAAGATTAAGTTCAGAACAGGCAGTCACAAAAGCATAGCAAATGATCTAAAACTGCTATAATGAGGGCTTCCAAAAATGGACTAGGTTTTTAAGAAAAAACAAAATATATTTCTAATACTGATCAACACAAGCTCGGCAATCCTGAACCGAGAGGTACAAATGGTCATACATCTGATAATTAGTATGAGCACGAGCCATTTAGCAGTCAGTAAACACCTCTTAGGAGTGTTCATACTTAGCTGGTAGCTGCAAATGCAGTACCATAGTTGATAATCACTAGTAAGTGTTCAAAAGGCAGAGCAATCAGCAAAACCAGCACTAAAATAAGTTCAAACACCCTAAAAAATCCTTGCACCACCAATATCGCGAGGGGAAAACGACAGACATATCCAGAGCAGACAAGTGCTGTCTATAATTACAAAATTGACAAAAACCCACTAGCCAAATCACCTCTTGGATCGTTTGTGATGTGCAGACACCCATGAACCATCCTGGCAGCTCCTCCTAACCACCATCTCCTTTGCCCCTCCCATCTTTCCAAATCCTCCAAGCCAACCTACAAAGCCAACATACAAGAAGTAGAAACAATAGAGAGCTGCCGGATGCTTCTCCTCCTCACACAGAAAGAGTAAATAGATCAGCTAAGCCAGAGAGAGAATGTGTTATATTTATGGCATGAACAGAATGATCAGACAAGAATCGTGAAGGAATTCGAGGAATGGGAGGTGCAACTGCATTTAACGTTGAATTTATGCTCGTGGGTAGGGGATCATAGATTCATACACTACTAATAACAAGCTGAAAGAGCATGCAAGGGATGTGATACTGATCACAGGCGGGTATATGTGGTGCAGTAGTAGTGTAAGGTGTTTGGAGTTGGAAGGGAAGATACAGATAATATTACGCAAGATATATAGAGAATTGAATTCAACGGCTTCTACGTAGTTGGGGGAGTAAATGAGGAGCATTGATGATCTGACACAAAGAGGGGGCCATAGTTGGTGCCTACAACCTTTCTCTCTGTGACCAATACAGAGGCGTGAGTACAGAGCAGTGAGTATGTGTGAGAGAGAGATTGTGTTTTGCACCTGGTAGGACGGTGAAGGATGGATCAATTAATAACATAAATGCATGGAATCCAATAATTTTGCTCCAAGAAAAAATGGTTTAATACCCTTACCAGATATATAATTTGACATAGCAATGCAATTAAATTTTTAAGTTCTAAATTTTTTTGTAATTTTTATAACCACCACAAAATCCAGAAAAAATTATTTCTCACCGGGAAACAACATTAGTATTTGAATATTATAATGATGGTTTGTGCATATTGGAATATCTGGGTAGGAAGGATTAATACCATACCCATGGAATCCATCTTTTTGCTCCAAGGAAAATGGTTTCATCCCCTCACCACAACAGTGGCATGGCCTGGCAATTTAACTTTTAATATTGTTTTTAAAATTGCACCATTTATGCATGAACAGCTAAATTAGAAGCCATTAAGTTAGATTATAATGATGGTTTAGATTATATTTTGTATATTCAAAGATTATCAGGTCATCGCAACCAAGTATAACTAGGTGACTTACACTATAGATTAATTTAATTTTATAGATAAATTATTGTTGAATAATGAGATAGATTATAATAAGTTAATATCTTAGATATAGATTCTAATTGACTTTAATGATAGATCCTAAGTAAATGAGAAGATAAAGTATACTAATTTGATTTTTTTATTATTTTTGTTGTATTTAATTGGTTGAATCTCTTACTTTTAATCAAGAGGCAAGTATTGAATTCCACTTTTATTAATATGAGTAGAAGAGTAGATAATTTGTAAAACCCCAGCTAAACCCCCACTTCGGGTTAGGGTATTAGCTGCTTGTTGCTTTGCCTGTTCAGGTCAGCCTTAAGTCGGTTCAAACCAGACCAGTTCTCAGACTATGAGTATGGAGCCCAATTAGCGGCATAAATATGTTATGGAGGTTGAATATGCCCAATATACGGATGATAGCTTCAATTATGCTATAGCAGAACATGAGTTATCAGCATATACATGAGGTATATAAATTTTTACTTGTATTAGCCCAGGGTTTTATCACTAGATCTAGGCTGTTGCAGTGTTTAGTATCCATTTGAACTTTTTAAGGGTACCTTTTTTGCATGTATCATAGGGATTTTGGACTTCCGAATTGCCCCTGTGGGCCTAGTTTGATTTGATTCTCATATCTTCTTCCAATCGAGTTTAGGGATTCGAGGCCCATTTAGCTTCCTTGCCTCAATTTCTGTTTGTAGAGTCTTAGTTAGGCTAAGTCAATTTTGATTTTTAACGGTCTCGATCCAAGCTTTCGTCCATATATATATATATATATATATATATATATATATATATTATATTGTATATACCCAGGTGGCCCTACTTGGCCCACAATTTGTTGGGCATTCAGATCATGCCATGTGGCAAGATCTGGATGGTCCACATCAGCCCTAGCATTGGTCAACTAAATTTTAGTAGATTTTTGCCTCTATTTTTAGAATATTTTCACTATTAGTGCCGCTGCCACTTTGGCTTGATGCCGGCGAGACTCCGACCACTTGAGTGGCACCATCCTGACCAGCTTGTGGCTGGCTATCGACCCGGGCCTAGCTCTGACACCAGTGCCTCCTCGTTGGCCATTGGAGAAGACGTTTTCTTTGTTGATTTCCACCGTCGCCGCCTTTCGGGTCATTTTCCGACACCGATGAGCCTCCTCTGGTGAGGCCAACCACCCAGATCGATTCCCCTCGCCGATATCTTCCATTTGAGACCAGCCCCGACATGCATCATGGCCATGATCGCAACCGATGACTCTCACTTCCCCGGCAGCATTTTCGTCACTTGCTGCTATTTTCCGGCCAGACACAGGTCGGATACAGCCAATTTTTATCTCAGACAACTTGCCTTCATTGAGGCAGACATTTTGAGACCGGCCTCATCGACCATTTCCACCGGAATTGTTGCCGATGACTCCACCTACCCTGACAACTTTTTTGTCCATTTTTTGTCGTTTTCTAGCCAACCGATGGCCGAGCTTCGTCGACAACCACCCCAGTCACCACCGCCTCTTTGTCCCCCATCGATCTCGACTGGTGATGACCACTGGCTCCCACCCATTGGAGTTTTCCCTTGATGGGCACCGCCAACCTGTTTAGCGACCATAGTGTAGATTTGCTTGTGTCTGCATCTGCCTACCAGTTCATGTCCACTCAGTTTCGTCCAGCCCCGTTCACGCTAGTGTCTGTGTTCTTTGTTCACCAATCCAAACCTGTCTAGCTACCCAGCCCAACTAACCGAGTCCAGTCCAACTCGCCCATCAGCTTGACTAGGCCGAGTCAACTCAGTCAGACTCAACTGACTAGCCCTAGTTGACACAGTAGTCATTTTCACCTATTTTTCGGTCATTTTTTGACTATTTTCGGTAATTCAAGATTCCCTACATTGATTTAAATGCATATTCACATTATTTATCATGTTTTGATGTTATGAGTGTTTTTCTTTATTTATTATTTATTTATTTATTTATTTATTATTAGTTTATTTCTAGTTATTTATATATTTATCTATTATGCTCAATGCTTTTATAATTATTTATTATTATTGATGATGTATTTATGTGTTGATATTATTTTTGTTCATGTTTTTCTTATTTTATTTAATTAATTGATTAATTATTATTTATTTGCTCGTTAACATTATTCTTTATACGTGTTTAGTCATATATTCATATATTTGATATTTATATTAATATTATTCAGGATTTTTATTAATTATTTATTCATTATTTATTTATTTATTCATTGATTTACTTATGTATGCGTTAATATTTACTTGCTTTTAGTCACATATTTATTATTATTGTTTTTCATGAATAATGTTTTATTTATTTTATGTATTTATTATTCATTCATATATTTATGAGTTTATTTATTTATTATTCTATTTATTATTTATTCATTTTCATTGGCGTTTAAATTGTTATTTATTATTTATTTTCTTGAAATTACTTGTACCTTATTATGCTAGTATTGTTCTTTTATTTATTTGACTTATTTTATTTATTTATTTATTGCATGCATGTGCCTTGTTTTGTTTGCCAAGTATTTCGTTATAGATTTGTTTAGCATTGTTTTTTATTGTGATATTATTGATGATGTATTCACACACCACGATCATGCATCATGCAAAGTTAGTCTTTTACTTAGTAGTAGGTTTCAATGTAGGTTCCAGAGTTTTAGCTCACCGTAGATGTATTGATGTGCTTGGAGCTTGGACCACAGGTCCGTTAGAAGTCTTCTCAGATTTATTGCTTATTTTATTATGGATTTGATTTCTAGATTGTAGGATGTATTAAATGGCTTTTTATCGGACCCTACTTAACATAGGTCATCTAGATGTATTTTTACTTCCATGATTAATAACCCTCGAGGATGAGATCCATCAAGTTATTTTCGAACTTAGCTCTACTTCATGTTGCCTTCGGGCCTATTTATATGATTCACTTCCTAGTCTTATATATAGTTTTTATAGAGTTTTCAGTGAGTCGAGAGTTAGTGTATTGGACCTCACGTATACCATGAGCGGGCACATACGCAAGTTATAGCGGGCTTTGGATTAGTGAGAGAGTTATTCCATTCCCGAGGGATCTTGATATCTATATATCTTGAGCTTCCTTATACTCGGAGAGGCGTGAATTAAATGGTTACTATTGTGTAATGCTCATGTCTAGACTTGTGATGTTAAATGATACTGAAGGCGATTATTCTTGACCAGACATTATATAGAGGTATGGAGAGGGCTTAGAATTTATGCTTTTTCTTGAGAGCAAGACCAGTTATTGTCGAGAGAGGCATTTGTCGAGAGTGGCATGACATTAGTACAATTAAAGATGTTATTGAGTTTGTAGCTTGTTGACTTCTTAGTAGATGCCTTTTGAGAGTTCACATGGAGAATATACATATAGTTTTCCTTGCTTGTGGAATATCAGATTCTACTTGCTAGTTTGTACTAGTTATTTTTCGGACCAGTAATATTCTCTAGTAACATTTTTCTTATTATATATATACTTGTATTTCTGTGTTGGGTCGACTTTAGTGGAATGATAAATAGATATTACACACACTTGTGCTAAGTACACCGTTGTTTTCTTTCGTGTTTTATATATGTTTGATGTATTTTAATGTATATTTAGTAATGTTTTTCATTCTTGAGATGACAAGATGGTTGTTTCGATCTAATTATTGTACAAATCTTATAGATTAATTGATTTATACATGACTCGACTTGATCGTAATAATTCTAATTTGGTTCTTAGGTCAACTGAAATTAGGGTGTTACATGACTAAATTACTTTCTTATTACACATAAATTATTGATAGCATACTTAGTTGGAATTTAATATAATTATGGTTCAAAAAATATTTATTTCTAAGTGGCTTTTTAGACAGTTTAATAATGTGACTACGTACATTATTTACTACTGGAAATTGTGGCCAATTAATTTCGTGTTAGTGTATGAATCTTTTAACTTTGTCTTCCCATAAGATGAATAATGTGGACTAAAAATATGCATCGTGTGGTCGTATATCATTTCATGTACCTTTTAGCTTTATGTATTAAATGAATATCAAGTTAAAAGATGGACTTCTTTTATAAGATCACAACAAATTAGCCTCACATTCAATGTCTAATATAATAAAATTTAATATATCGATGTGGATGTGCTTTCGATCTTGGTCTTTTGTTAATCAACCATGTATCTTTAAAAAGATGATGAGTTGACCCATCAATTTGTATTTAGTGGGTAGTTAGGTCTTTAGGTGGCTATCTTTCATGTTCTTGTACTTTTGGGAAGCATTTTAAATTCTTAAATCTATGGCAAACATAACAGGTATACTATATTTAATTAAATTATTTTATTATGCATGATTACGTATCTCTAGTGACAAATATAGGCGATTTTTTTGCCTCTCCTATTGTTAGATTATAAATATGCGCAATTGTTAATAAAATCCCCGACAAGCCGGCAATGTGATTTACTAACTCATTTTATCTCATTTCATGCGTGTGCCATGTGTATATATATAGTTTGCAAAATAGCCAATGGGTTAGTTTGTATGTGTATGAATGTTGGAGTTTTCTATTTTTTCCAAGTAAATATTGGAGTTTTTTTCAGCTCACGTTAGTTGACATTCTTAAGTCTAAATTGTTTTATGGTGCAATTTACATTTATTATAAACAAAGACATAATACGCTCCTTAGGTTTTATGGAGATAAAGCTTTTCTTTTCTTTTCTTTTTTATCGACCTCATATGGAACCCCTCCCATTGAACTAAGGGGACAGGGCTAACTACCAAAAATATCTCATAACCAATAAGGTTGAAAATTAGTTAATGATATAAACCTTTTGTTCTAGTCAGACTTAATAAATTTCTTTATGTGACATATTTTGATATTAAAATTACTAAAAGAATTTAAATAAATTGGAAATGAACTTTGAAAGAATTCTATTTCTCAAACGAACAACTTTTGGAAAAGTTTTTTAGAGCAGTGTGAGGATGTGATTGATTTGCAAAGACATGTCCATAGAATAAAAGAGAAAAATATCCTATATGTGAAAGTTGGCCAGGGATTTACTAGATCAAGTGATAATGCAAATTTGCTGTAAATTACCTAAATTAGTAGTATTTAAAAATTAAATGTAATAATTAAATTAATCTCATCTAATTTCAGTGATTTATACCAAGTACTATAATATGCTTCCAGCAGCAATTATAAGCAAAGACATAATACGCTCCTAAGGTTTTATGGAGACAAAGCTTTTTCTTTTTTTATCGACTTCATATGGAACCCCTCCCATTGAAAAGCGAACATGGCTAACTACCAAAAATATCTCATAACCAATAAAGGTTGGAAATTAGTTAATGATATAAACTTTTTGTTCTAGTTAGACTTAATAAATTTCTTTAAGTGACATTTTTGATATTAAAAGTACTACAAAGAATTTAAATAAATTCGAAATGAACTTTGGGAAGAATTCTAATTCTCAAATGAACAACTTTTGGAAAAAGATTTTTTAGAGTAGTGTGAGGATGTGATTGATTTGCAAAGACATGTCCATAGAATAAAGAGAAGAAAATATCCTATATGTGAAAGTTGGCCAGGGATTTACTGGATCAAGTGATAATCCAAATTTGCTGTAACTTACCTAAATTAGTAGTATTTAAAAACATAATTGTAATAATTAAATTAATCTCATCTAATGATATGTGTTGCACACTAATCGGACAAGTACTATATATATGTCTCCTGCCGCGGTAGGGTCCGCCCCTGCCCTTGCCACCCACCTCCCCTCCCCCGGCCTCGCTTCCCCCCCCCCCCCCCCCCGGCCATCCCCGCCCCCCGCCGTCGCGTGCACCCCGACCAACCCTGCCCGCCCCTTCCAGCCCACGCCTGCGGCGACCGCTGGCAGCTGCGGCCAGGTCCGCCCCCTGCCACCACCACCCACCCCCTACTCCCTCGGCCTTCCCACCCCCCACTGGCCCCCACACCTTCCGCCCCACCCACCCCAGCCGCCCGCGCGCCCCCCGAGCTACCCCGCCCCTGCACATGCCACCCCTCCCCCCCACCACGGGGCCCCCTCCCCCCCGTTTTGCCACGCCCGGTGATGGCATTGGCCGAGCGCCACCGGTGGCAATGTCGTGGCAGTCAGGTGGCGCAACAAGGAAGACGGAGGAGAAGAAATGGAGCGGGGGTAGTTTTGTAATAAAAACTTGATTCGCTCCCAACTTGAGTCATTATTACGAAAAATCCCAAAAAAATTAAAAATTATAGTAAAATATCATAAAATAAAATAATCGAGTTCTAATGACATATTTTATTTTATGATATTTTATTCTACTTTTTATATTTTTGAGATGTATTTCATAATATTGACTCGAGTGAGGAAAGAAATGGGAAGGGGTAGTTTCGTAATAAAAACTTTACTCGCTCTTGACTCGAGTCAATATTACGAAATACATCTCAAAAAATATATAAAAATATAGTAAAATATTATAAAATAAAATAATCGAATTCTAATGGATTATTTTATTTTGTGGTATTTTACTTTATCTATTTTCATAATATTCACATTCAATGTTATGAAATGCATCTCAAAACATGTGAAACACAAAAAAAATTGACTCGGTCTCGGCTAGAGTCAAGTAAATAAAAAATGAACTCGGTATCAACTCGGGTCAAGTCAATAAAAAATTAACTCAGATATCAACTCGAGTAAAGTCAATAAAAAATTGACTCGGTATCGACTTGAGTCAAGTCAATAAAATGAATCGGATGACTCGGTATCGGCTCGAGTCAAGTCAATAAAAAATTGACTTGTTATCGACTCGAGTCAAGTAAATAAAAAATTTACTCGGTCTCGACTCGAGTCAATTAAACCTTGACTCAGTCCCGACTCGAGTCAATATTCTAAAATCATGCGTCCTAACTCGGTAAACGGTTGAAAAATTAATTTTCCGATCAACTTATGATTTAAAAATATGGACTAGTCTCTTATATATTCTAATAACATTTAAATTATGTTGATGAAGTCAGGCAACACATCAGAAATTAAAACACACGAGAGCCATCTCATTTAACTTTCTTCTACATGATGAATAAAAGTACAAACTTACAAGTTACAAAATTGTCAAGTTTGATTAAAGTCAATAACAATTCATGGAAACAAGTTACAAATCACTAACATTATACAGTCCTTCTAGATTCAGAGCTATCATAATCATTCTGCATCACTGCTTTCAGATCCACCATCACCGCACCGACGCCCCTGAATAGACACCACGACTCCACTTTCAGATGGAACATTTTGTTGCCTACATATTTAAAAACAAAATATGGCAAATAATCACATAAATTATATATAACAAAGATAAAAATAAGGGTTGTGGTAGGCAACATTACCGATGTGCTACAATTGTAGGGCAAGTGCGCTTATCATGCCCAACTCCCCGTTTATTGCAACCATGGCATAG